>JAVJIX010000254.1:532500-710000 GCA_036785185.1 Paratrypauchen microcephalus
TGGAGATGCTATTGCGTTGCCTGGTCACCTGCTTGTCTCCATGGAGATAAGTTTAACCCTCCTGTCGTGTTCGAGTCAAATCTGACTGTTTTACAACTTATAATACTCATAAATAAATGATCTTATAAAAACAAATGCCAAACAGTAATTGCGGCTGATTCCGTGAAACTACTTGACCAGCCTGGTTAAACCAGGAATCAGCCGCAATTACTGTTTGGCATTTGTTTTTATAAGATCATTTAACAATAGTTTCAGTTTCATTATGACTGGTGAAGAGGACTGTTTCTGCAGGTAAAGGCTGATCGCACTTCAGAGGTTTGTTCATGATTTTGAGGCTGTGAGAACAAGAACAAGATTTTGGGCTAAGACATTTCATAATTCACCAGAAATTTTGCAGCAGAACCACTTTATGCCACTAACCCAAATAACTGTTATTATTGTGTTGCATGGAGATTATCAACAGTTCATTGGCAGCAGAGTGATAATTTATGATAACTTATTCAAAGTTCAAAGTCAGCTTTATTGTCAAAAACCATATGTACAGGTTGCACACACAGGATTTGAAATTGCAGCGCCCCCTAGGCCCACAGTGAACATAAAACATGTGATAAACAAGACAATTAACACCATGACTAAAACATCACATATACCTGTAGCAAAAGTACAAAAGGCTTGTATATAATGCAAATAGGTAAAACACAATGTGGAGCATAATAAAGCGTCATTTAAGCAGTGATCTGTCTGCCTGGTACCATACTAGCTGGTCGAGTTGTTTGGCGCCGACGGGGATGCTGTTGTTGAACCATGTTTCACGAATACAAGGACACAACTCTTAGGCCGCAAGGTGAGCCATGAAGTCTTGCAGAAATTGAATACCGCTCCACCGTCTCCAAACTACACAATCTCCAGATCATAAAAACAAAAGCGTTATGTTAAGCTTACAGTAAAAATTTCTCATCACAAAATCCTGTTAATTTGTCATGCTGAGGCATTTTATAAAGAACTAGTTTCTTCAGGGCATAGTAAGATTTTGATCCATGAAAGGTGTCATGGTCTACACGTGATCATTTGATAAACAGAGAGGCGTAATGGCAGCTACGCGAGAGTCTTCTAGCACGTGTGTGTGTGTGTGTGTGCGTGTGTGTGTGTGTGTGTGTGTGCGCGCGCGTGCGTGCGTGCGTGCGTGCGTGTGTGACTGAGTGAGCGAGTGAGTGACTGAGTGAGCGAGCGAGCTTGTTTGTTGTTTTGTTTGTTGTTTTGTTTTGTTTGTTTGTTTTCTGTATATTGAATGAATTTACTCTGGATACCCATTCATTTCCTATGGCGGTCACTTTTGACCGGGAACACCACACTCAAAATTGAATGAAATAGGTGATCATCACTTTTATATGTTCAAGTACACAGTGTGGAGGATATCATAAGGTTTTGAGGTAATCAGATTTAAAACATAATATTTATGAGTATTATAAGTCGTAAAACAGTCAGATTTGACCCGAACACGGCAGGAGGGTTAATGTAAATTTAGTGTAATATGGCCCTTTAACAGCTGACTACAAACACATGACACACACACACTATGCAAGTACACGGTGGACATTTTAGCAAAATATATTTTAATTAGATTTTAAATATGTGCTAAACCTAAAATACTGTTGGCCAAAAAAAAAAAAAAAAAAGCGCCATACATTTAAAGGTGCATTTTGTAGAGGGTCAGTCAGCTTTTGTCCATGGAGATGGTGATTGCTTTGTCTGGAATGTTTCCTAGTATGGCATTAAACCGTTTTATCATCAAGGAGACCAAAATAGGGCAAGTTACAGGTCAGATCTGTGGAGTGGCAACCCCTCTCACAGAGAGAATGCCTGTTTTTCTAAGTATTTTTGAGCAATAAAACCACCTGTAATTGAGTAAATGTAAGGTAGATCTGTTTAATGTCATACTGTGGAACATTCCAAGCAGAGCAATGACATATCCATAGAAACAAGGTGATGGACCCACTACCGAAAAGTTACATAGGCCACCTTTAAGTGCTGTGGAACATTCAAAAGCGAAACATGGAGAAAAGCCGGTGTCATATCCTCCACATTTCCACAGTGCACCTTTTAATTTTCATTTTTATCACAGTTTCCAAATCTGAAGGAACAGTTCTCTAAAATGTGTCTTTTTGTTTTCAGTTCATCGTGAAGGACTCTGTGGAGGAAAACATGGTAAAGATCCAGAAGAAGAAGCAGGATCTGGTGGACAAAGCTTTTGGAGCAGCCAACAGCAACAAGACGTCCTCACGAATCGACGACATTAAAACTCTGATGGAGATTACAATATGATTAAAACCTATGATCAATTTTGCTTTGAAAAGTTTTTTTTTTCCACCAGATCTTTGTTCTTCATAAGTTGTTGCAAATATTTTAAGGTCTGTATTTAAAGGAAAAGTAACGGGTTTTTGTTTTTTTGTTTTTTTTTTACAATTTGAGCCTTATTTCAGTAATAAAACAAGTTGTTTTACTCACCCATAGCACTTTGGTGTCATATGGAGCACTTCCAGAGATGTTTTAGATTTGCGTTAGCCTAGTGTGACTTCTAGCCATAGCTCGGAGTTATATAATATATTCCCCGAGCATGTAATATGCCCCGTGCGGTCTCCAAATAACACAAACTTTAGCACTTTTCAAATCATAGAAGCTCGATGTCTTAGTCTACGATTCCGTTTGGTCAAAAGTGGCCTGTAATCCGAGATTTATCCATAGTTTACAGCTTTGCGTTTCATGTTTGGGTCCCGGGAGCTGAGAGCACAGTCCGCACATGCGCACTGGCGTCCTCATCTACTCGAAACCATGGCTAAATATCGGATTACAGGCCACTTTTGACCAAACGGAATCGTAGACTAAGACATCGAGCTTCTATGATTTGAAAAGTGCTAAAGTTTGTGTTATTTGGAGACCGCAAACATTTGCCCCGAGAACTCACATTATGGAGATCGCAAATCTAAAACATCTCTGGAAGTGCTCCATATGACACCAAAGTGCTATGGGTGAGTAAAACAACTTGTTTTATTACCGAAATAAGGCTCAGATTGTAAAAAACGTTTTCCTTTAATTTTATGTTGAAAGTTCCACAAAGTTTTATTGTAAAGTTTAAAGTTATTTGACTTATCAGAAATAAGGGTTCACTGATACTGTATGTCTCTATGATAAATAATCCACTGGAATGTCTTTACTTGCCCCTTGTTGTTTAACTTGGTACTGAATTCAAACATTTCTAGTTGTAGAGTTTTTAGAAGAGTAATATTTATTTGTATATTTATTTTTGTCAAGTCAACTCAAAGGAACCACAATTAAACAAAATGATTAATCTGGAACTAAACCAGGTCTAAAGGATTACACACTGTAAAATATCTAAAGCAGGACTAATGGTTGTAAATCAAATATACCCGACCAAAATTGATAAATAAGAACTATTTAAACCAAAGTTAACCATTAATGATACCACTGTTTTAGAACCCTCCCACCTACTATGCTTTTTCTGACCAACTAACTTTACCATACAACAGTGTTTCCAAACCTTTTTTGTCTTGTGTACCCCCGTCACACCTCGAGTGCCCCCTCACTCATACATGTTGATAATTCTCCAAAAGTATAACGCGACACAACGGATTATTAAATGAAAATCATTTTATTTCATCTCCTTAATTTGAAAATTTAATTATCAGGCATTTTCTCTCTTGCTTAAATTTACTCAAATTAGAATTGCTGAGTACCCCCTGCGTACCCCTAGGGGTACTTGCGCCCCTGGTTGGGAAACATACAGTATCATAGCTGAACATTTGATGAAAAAATGTTGATTTAAATAGTGCATCTTTTGCAAGAAGTTTAACTAGGAATGAAGGGCTTCTATTTAGATCTAAGCAAGGACCAATCTGTTTTGTTTGTCAGTTGTACATGCCTTTAAAGATGCATTGTGTAACTTTTCTGGTGGAGCGTCCATCAAATGTTTTTTCTCTTCATGGCGATGTTAGTGTTGTCTGGAATGTTTTACAATATGACATTAAGCCTTTCCATCTTCATGGAGACCAAACCAGACCGAGTTACAGGTCAGATCTGTGGAGAGGCAACTCCGCTCAGTCTGTTTTTCTATGTATTTGAGCTAAAAACCACCTGTTATTTAATACATGTAGACCTGTTTAATGTCATACTGTGGAGCATTCCGAGCAGAGCTATGACATCCACAGAAACAAGCACATGACAACCCCCCCCCTCAACAAAAAAAAAAAAACTTACATGGTCACCTTTGAAAAAATTACAATGACATTTCATATTACATCAAAATTCTTTATTAGTTTCACAGGGATGTTTTACAGCAGTTTCAACCATAATACAATTAGTTTTTCCACATATTTTTCAAGTAGCACATTTATGTTTTGTCAGGACTGTTGGTCTCGGAGTGTCCATTGAAACTGTAGGAGCGATTTTAAGAGGTTCAGCATTAGCTAGATCACATCTGGAGACCCAGTATTAACAGATACATATTACAGGATTTATTTAGAGCCACTATAAGCAGCCATTGTGAGGTCTGTAAACTGGTATAAGGCAGCTTTTTAACTAGACAGGTGATTCTAGTAATGTTACCATGCAGACGTTATGGGGACATTTTAACCCACACAAAATACAATAATGAAGCATGACCTTAAAGTTGCACTGTGTAACTTTCTTAGGGAAGCTCCATCTGCCCGTCTCTGTGGCTATGTTAAACGTTTAATGACGTACTGTGGAATATTCATCTTGCATTTATTCAATTAAACATGTTTTTACTGCTCATAACTGTACCTTTACATACATTCTTACTGTGAATGGCGTCACCGCTCCATAGCTCTGGCCTGTAACACCACCTGTAGCTTTGTGGCATCACATGCATGTTTGCATGGAAATGGTCTAATACAGTATTGTGGCACATTCCAGGCAAAGCAACAGCATCTCCATAGAGACAAGATATCAGAAAAGTTATAGAGTGCACCTTTAACATAACAATAATGAAACGTGGTTGAATATATATAAGTGCTAGTTTTAATAGGTGCAAGTAAATACGATTGTCCAGATTGTCCAGAGAAAAAAGGAAGCAGTTTAACATGAAATTGAGCATTATAAAATGAGTTTCTATTTGCATTCACATCTAAAGTGCAGCCATTTTAGATAGGAAGACCAAGGATTGGTTAAGAGAAGGTTTTAAATTAGAAGTATTGCACATTGGCTTCTGGTTAATAGTTGGCATTCTTGTTTTAATGCAAGACCTCTATTGTTTAGAATGTGGTTGTATAAGAAAGTTTCAAGCTACGGCTCAATTCTAAACATGTGTCAAAATGCAACCATTCAATAGCAGTTTTATTGTTTAATAACATTGAAATAACTGAATTAAATTGAACGATAGCCAGTGGGTTGTGGGTTAAATTCCCAGGAGTGCTTTTCTATTGGATGTCCATGTTAAGTGTTGGCTGCTACTTTAAAAATGTGTTTAGTTTGCGTTCAATGTTGGCGAAGGAATCGTCTCCCATGTAGTCGATTTGGCCGGCCTCCCAGCGCTTCTTCCTCTCCTCAGATGAGAGCTTTGGGGGTTCAGGGACAACGGGGGCAGCTTGAGGGGGCAAATCTTGGTCCTCGTCCTTATGCTAAAAAGAGAAGATGAGAGGAACAGTGAGAGTGGTCTAAAACAGTGTGTGAGATTCATGCCATACTACATACAACTGTATAACAACTCATCCTTATGTGACAGATGACCCCATGTCCTGTCAATCATTAGTTTAATTTTCTCATTTTTACATGTACATATACATTTAAGTAATTGTGCCTTCTTTGATACTGATCCCTTGCCATTTTTGCCATTTGTTTTTGGAATTTATCATTACCATTTCTCTTTTATTATAATGCATGATGTGTGAGCTACTGTATGTCCAAGTAATTTCCCTTGTGGATCAATAAAGTTTGTCCAAGTCTAAAAATTATAGAAAAGTAAAATTTCTCTACTGTGCCAGCCCCACTCTACCAGTTCAATCTTTGTCGTCTTCTGGTTAAGTGGGAATCACATTTGGTGAAATGGAGAATCTGAGAAAAGTTTTGGCTCTAAAACACGAGTAGGTCGATTTGAAAATGTACTTTGGATAGATTTGATATTTTTAAGACCCCTCTTAAATTGATGTTTTTGTATTCAGAAGTTTTGATGCATTTCTTTTGTATTGTTTTTTGGTGCAGAAGTTTTATTGGACAGGACATTAAGCAGGGTAAAATGGGTGAGAAAGATGGAACAGTCCCCTTTTACTCTTTTCATAGTTTATCTTAGGGATGGGCAGTATACCAAATTTACATCAGGATCAAGATTAGAAAAAACACAATTTAATTTGATCACATCCACCTCATATCTGAAGATGCATTTATGAAAATTTTAAAGGAAAATTAATGTTTTTTAACAATCTGAGCCTTCTTTCGGCAATAAAACAAGTAGTTTTACTCACCCATAGCACTTTGGTGTCAATTGGAGCAGTATCGCAGAACTTATGTTGAGCCGTTCTGTTCTACTAATGATCCCGTATCCGTTAGCGTGAGTGCTCGGGGCATTACTTTGCGGTGTCCAAATAACACAAACTTTAGCACTTTTCAAAATCACAGAAGATCGCTGTGTCAGGGTAGACTTTTAGTAGATTCCAAAACGTCCTGAAACCCGATATCGCAACAGAAAAGTAATGTTCAGAGCGGTGTTAGCTTCTTTCGGACTAGCGGTGTTTACAAAACAGCTGAGTTCACGCATGCGCACTGTCCTCTCTGATGACGTCATCAAATGAAACTATAGCTGGATATCGGGTTTCAGGCCATTTTGGAATCCACTAAAAGTCTACCCTGACACAGCGATCTTCTGTGATTTGAAAAGTGCTAAAGTTTGTGTTATTTGGACACCGCAAAGTAATGCCCCGAGCACTCACGCTAACGGATACGGGATCATTAGTAGAACAGAACGGCTCAACATAAGTTCTGCGATACTGCTCCAATTGACACCAAAGTGCTATGGGTGAGTAAAACTACTTGTTTTATTGCCGAAAGAAGGCTCAGATTGTAAAAAAAACCCCGTTACTTTTCCTTTAAATTCTGCAAACTATCATTTTAACAATACCTTTACAAATACTGATATTTACAGTCACATTTCAGCACTTTGATGGATTGCCATAATGTCTGAATAGTCATTGGATAATAATAGTCATAAAAGATTGCCACTATCAGTCATCCCTACTAGATCAGCTCATTGACTTGGCAGAGGCTTCTTTTAAATTATCCAATTTCTTATTTTTTTGAATATTTGAGCACTGATCCACCTTTTGTTTATAGCCCTAAATACTTGTCTTGTTTTCCCCTTGTACTGTAGCCATGGTAACAATACTTTATAAGGACTGGTTTTCTCAAGTTGGGTTCGGCCTCACTGGCATTTCCCCACAGTGGAAATCTGAGCTTTTTATATCCCCACACAGGATACTAAGAGCACTTTTGTAACACTTAGACCAAAGTTTACCTCTGAACAAAAGCTAATGGCCAAGAGTAGGTTTAAACTCCTATGTCAAGTAGTTTATAAGGAGATTTTGTTAACGAAAAATAAGTTTCCAACAGCAGTTTGCTAGTCTGAGTTACTGGGTTCTTGTCCTCATTTGACCTCCACACACAATGCGATACAAATGAGCTACAGTATGAGACGGTCTGAACGATACGCCTTTGACAATGACCTTTTAAAATGCCTCGTAACCAAATAGTGACAATGGCCAAACTTGTCCTTGGTCATTTCAGTTCAAGGATAAATATTTCTGGATCTAGACATGTTTGACTTTAAAAAAAAAAAAAAAAAGTACTAATAGTCTTACCATTTTATGACTTAACCTGCAAAATAACTTAATATAGACTGGGAATTCACAATGTCATTTTACAGTACACGTAAAATCATAATGGCAATTTTGTTACTAGTCTTGGCGAATAACCAAATCTATTTAGGAAATTTGTCAGGAAATGACCGAGTTGGGAGGAATGGGAATAAAGTGGAGTGACCAAGTTAAGATAAATAGAAGCTCTCTCTACATTACTGTGGAACGTGCTCTTCTACACAAGCAATAAGACATCCATCTACCAGTTTAAAATATAAAGTTAGACAAACAATTTTCTTCACAAATACAAACAATATGGGATTCTTGCCAGGCCTGTCACGATGATAAATTTTGAAGCATGATATATTGCTTCAGAGAAATACTGCTATAAACGACAAGACTGAAACTTTTTTTATACCACTGATACAACAATGCAAGAGAATTCCAGAAAACCTTTTTTAAATAGACAAAAGGCCTGAGCTGAAACACACAAATAGCTAAATTAACCAATAATTAACCATGTTATTCAACCTTCTACAGCTCATATCTAAACTTGTTGCATAAAAAAAGGCAAAAATCCTTTGCCGCCGGACTTTAAGAAAATATACACTATATGCTGAGCCCCAAATTATATTAAATTAAATATATTCCAGCTTTCATGTACAAGTTGATACAGTAATTTTCATGACTGGCCCAATTCTAGTTTGACTTGATTAAAAACTGTCAAAGTTGCACTGGTGCTTATTATAAAGAGGATTGCATATTTCCTGTAGCCTGTGGAGTGGTTCTCATAAACATGGCAGCGTGTTAGTAATGCTCAGTTCATTCCATTCATTTAGACGTTGCTGAAGGCTGCCAATGTTAAAAATTTTTTAGGTCAAATACAGACGGAAATCAGATCCTCATCTATATTAAAAGTATCAAAACTAGATACTTAAGTACTGATTTAAAAGGGGAAAAAAATGCATAAATACAGGACAAATCAAACCTTTCCTGAACAATTTTAGAATAATTTGAGCTTTATCAGAACTAAGACCACATAATAACAAAGTACTTGTTGAAATAGAGAATTTTTAAAATTTTCATTGTGGTAGAAATCAGGAGCGGGTTTTAGCTATAGGATTTCAGAATGATGAAATGCTAAAACTGTTTCATCACAATTAACCATTAAAAATATATAGAGCCAGTTTTAAGAACTGTCCCACCATTCAGAACATAACAGGAAGTTGAAACCCAAGAGTATTTTTTAGTATCGTTTGTATGGTACACCACTTGGATAGAGGGGGGTGACTCAACGACTAAAACAAATTTTTATTACTACCTCCTATTGAATCAGCCCTTTGTAATGTGGGAAAAACTAATCTTTGTTTTTGTAAATAGTAAAACATGCACTGACAGATCCTGCCCAAGGCCAAATACACGGTTACACCCACCACACGCGCACACGGTCACAAAGACATTTAAATTTAGTTTTCATCTCCTCTGTGACCTTATATGCTGTAATTTTATGAAGTTTTCCCCCATAGATTTAAAGATGCACTGTGTAACTTTTCTGCTTGTCTTCATGGATATGTTATCGTTTTGTCTGGAATGTCCCAGTATGGCAATGCATCTCTTGCATTTACTCAGTTTTATATTGACCTATAAATTTGCATTCTTACTGTGAGTGGGCTCGCGCCTTGCCCTGTGGCATCACCTGCCGTCTCCGTAGAGCCATGGAGAGAAGCAGGTGACAGACCCTCCCCAAGAAAAGTTACAGTGCCCCTTTAATAAGAGTTTGAAAACTTGACATAGGCCAGGCAACTGTCGTAACTAATCAGCATAGAGCACAATTTATTTTACCAACACATTCTGAAACTTAAGAACTGCACTTTAACTTTTGTAGAGATAATGCCTTGCCTAAAATGTCTCACTGCAAGGCAGGTCTCCAATAGGTTTACTATTCATCTCCATGGAGACAAGCAGGACAAGTTACAGACTGAGAGTTTAAATTACCTCGACAAAACCGGTGTTGTAGGGTACATCTCCGTAGGCCATCTGGAGGAGGGGGGCCACAGATTTGGCGTAGAGCTGCCACCACTGGAGCAGGTAGTCCGGGTGCAGGTGTCCTGGCTGCTGTGACACTGTATGACCTTTGACTTCTCCCTTCTGAGCGTCGTATGAGTAATTCCACGGCTTCACCTGACCCAGAAAGTGCACTACTTTGGCATTATGACCGTACCTGCGAAACAAAAAAAAAGCGCAATACATTGTTTTATACACAAAGTAAAAAGCATGATACTAGGCCCGTAGAGAAATAAAGTGATAATACAATTGAAACTACTTAAAGCAAGATGATTCCAGTAAACCCATTTTAAAGCATACTGTATCATTAAAAGGCATGAGCAGCAACAAGTAGCAGAATGAAGCAAAAATTAGCCATAGACGTTTATCAACACTCTGCACCTCACATCTTTTTGTACTGCATCAAAAAGCAAATAATCTCCCCACTATTGCAAAGAAACTACACAGGACAAATACTGAGCCCCAAAATATACTGGTCCAGACCAAGTCAATTTAGTAATTAGGCCCACTTGATAATACCAATTCTGATACAATTAACATTAGATGCACTGATGACTTCAGTTACCTCTTCCCATCTCCATGAGATAATCTTAAAGGGATATGCCACCCCCAGGTCAAACTTGGCAGCACACACCACGCTGACAGGGGAATCCCAGTTACGCACCAGGAAGGCAGTTCCCCTGTTACGCAGCGTGGTGGTGCTTCGGCTGCGTTTTTCCGCACTGAAAAATAGTTCCCACCCAAAATGACCAAGTCAAGCTCTCCGTGTTGATTTGCACATGTATTTGCACTCGATATGAATGCACACTACACAGAAAGTAATTGGGAAACGCATCGAGCAAATTAATTCCTTTTGGCCGAAATCTTTCTCTGGCGCCGTTAGACTCCAGTCTAACGCGGAGTAGCTGCAGATACCGCGGCGGTCAGTGCTGACAGACCTGGACAATGGCTGCGTCACCAGAAAAACGCTTTCCACCACTTATTTTAGTCTCTGGACTGTGGGGAGATGCCCAAGTTTGACCTGGGGGTGGCATATCCCTTTAAACACACCGAGTTGCTGCAATTACCCAAAGTGTACTGGTAGGCAAATTGTGCTCATGTTATTACGCTTGGTTTATTTGCACATAAACAGATCAAATTAGAGGCAAGAATTCAAACCAAAACACACAAAGGAAATCCTGATGCATTGTGGGAGACTGGACAGGTGCCAGTCTGGAGACACTCACTGTTTAAATGCTGGTAGATACGAGTAGATGGCAATACTGCTGAGGTTATAGATGAAAGGAAGGTGCTTTGAAATGTCTGCAGTCGCCCATGTGTCAAAGTAACTGTTCAGGATGCCCTGGTCTCCACCTGCAAAAAATTTAATAAAATACAATAAAAAAATATAAATACATAAAATAAAAATACAATAAAAAGAAATGCATTAAAATAAAACATAAAAACAAGACAAAACTATAAATGAACCCAGCTGTTGTGGCTCAGATTTGCTCATTCATATTTGCATTCCCTGGGGGCATGACGCTAACTGAAGGCACTGCTCTGTAGCTCTGTTTAATCTGAGCTTTGTTTCAACACATAACTGACTTGGATGGAAATACAACAGTTGAGCCGATTTATGGTGTTAAAGTCTCTCTCAAATAACATAAGTCACAGGTTAGCAAGCATTAGCCAACAGTTTGTTACGGTCACATTTTTGTTGACACAGGATCATGAACACTCAATGGTCACAGGCTCCTGAAAATGTGTGGTTTAAATCCTCTTTCATTTTTTACCGAGTTTCAGTCAAGCTTTTTTTGCCCTGCTTGGTAAGGTTTATGGCCAGGAAAGATTTCTGGACGTTTTTATTTGTATTTGAAAATTCTGATTCATCAATACGAGGAGAGAAAAAAATAAATAAAATCATGATTAACAGCCACTAAACCACAACTCCAGGCTTGCTCTTGGAAATCTTGGCTCTTGGAAAGATACTGTGTGCCAACTCACTCAATAAAAGCTTGACAGATTTACTCGAAAAGGACAAGACAGTGTCGTGTAAATAGGAGGACTCACATTTCCCCTATTTTAAAAGGAGCTTCATTGGCTGCCAGTGTCCTATAGGATACATTTTAAAATTTTGGTTTTAACTTTTAGAGCTTTGCATGGCCAAGCTCCCTCATACATCAGGGATATGATCCAGCCTTACTCCCCTGTGAGGGCTCTGAGGTCTGTGGATCAGAATCTACTGATGGTTCCACGCACGCGTTTTCGGACCAGAGGAGATCGATCCTTCCAGGCTGTTGCTCCTCGGCTCTGGAACGATCTTCCACCCTCTCTTTTAAAAGCCAACTTAAGACCTTCTTTTTTTGTGCAAGCCTTTGGTTAGTGTTTCTGGGCTGCTGTGATTTTATGTTGTCTTGATCTTAATCACTGTCTCCACCTTTTTATATTTTTATATTTGTATTTTGTATATTTTGTATTTTAAGTCTTGTTGTGAAGCACCTTGTGGCTCTTGTCTGTGAAAGGTGCTATATGAATACAATTTTACTTTACTTACTTTACTTATTTAACAATGCAAACTATATATAAAAAACTGCCAAGATACCCAGGGATGAAAGTGGCCAAAAATGAAAAAAGCGGAAAGTCATGCCCCCCCCGCTGGAAAATTTTACATTTCTGAAATTTGGATTTCTATATGCTATATGTTAGCAATAAAGTAAAACTGTACATAAAAGTACAAAAAACACACATTTTATTAACAGGTAGGCCTACTAGTAGTATATATTGGATTTGTTTTTGCTTTGCACTTCGTCTAATCAGAGGCATTGAGGAGGAGCTGATGCGCTAAAAGGCGCAGGTGAAAAAGCGAGGAGCGACGCGTTAAGTGAGGCACGGGCAGGTAGGATGAGGTATATAGGATGTTTTATAAAGCTTAACCTGTGTACACGCAATGGTACACACTGTTACGAAAGAGCTGCGCTCACTCGCTCGGTCCGCGGCTCCAGACACGGGCTCGCGCGGCCCGAAGTTTAATACGAGATACACGTACTTTTGTTCAGAATACGGGACGATTCTGTTTTTCAAGAGACTGTTGGCGACCCTAAACACAACTATACATATATATATACACCCAAAATCTTTCTCAACGAATTTGCAGATATTAAAAAAAAAAAAAAAATTACCCCACAGCTGAAAAAAAAGCGGAGATCCGCTAAAAAACGGAACTCTTTCATCCCTGGATACCAAAACATTTATCGATAGACGCAGCACCTCACCATAATACTGTATCACCAAATTTAGTATCATGATAGATTTCAGTATTTTTGCACACCTATTCAAAAACCAGTCCAACTGAATAAAATTAAAACAGTCATACTTTCTCAATTCAAATTCTCAGAGGATTTAGCTCAAGAAAGATTGTGGGTTTTTTTTTTTTTTTTACCGTCAAAGCTGCCATTTTCTGAACAGAAGGTGAGCAGTTTCTCGTGTGTTTCATTGGACGGTGTGAACACAAAGACTCCTGAGTTGAAACAGTCTGGCCAGCCTGGGTCCGGAGCAGCCGACAGCTCCTCCCTCTCAAACAGCTCATCGATGTTTGACAGCACCTGAACACAAGAGGTCATTTATACAAACTACAGCAGTCAATGGTTCATTATTGGATTTCATGGCAAACTATCCAGAAGTTGTACAAGTGGAATTTGATGGTGCCCAGCCCAGGTAAGAGTTGGGTTAGCGAGGGCATCATGGCTTGAACACTTGATATATCCCAATGTACTGTATATAATGTACTCACCATTGTGTCTGCGTCCATAAACACACACTTGCTGTATTGAGTAAGAGTCCAGCAGTGCAGCTTTGTAAACGTCACTCCCAGATCAGGACGCTTCATCAGGGCCAGATTCGCCGTGTCTCCAGAGTTGATCAGGTTCACCACACACACTTCATCAAAAATGGACTTCATTGCCTCTCTGCAAAATATAGAAAAACATGTCAGCACTAATTCTATGGAAATGTAAAAAAAAAAAAAAAACTTGTTGTAGCAACCTTTTTAGGACTGTCAATCACATTTGGAATAGTTAGCATTGCTGCCATCTAAGCTTTCATCTTAACTTGATCCCTGCACAAGGGGAATCATTCAGAGAACTCAGCACAGCCGCCTTAACTTGGCTCTCAGATTGATGTGTAGCCCTCTGAATATTCTACATATCAACAGGGCAATGGAGCATTTAAAAAAAACCAAAAAAAAAACCATGTTGACCAGTTGAAACGTCACAACAGCAGAACAAGTCGAAGAATGAAACTTCAGTTAAATCCAGTGAGTGAAAAGCAAAGGCGTCCAAAAATGCACAAAGCGCTTCCCGCATCTTCCTTGCATCTTTTTTTCAAAACCAAAACAGTCCATTTCCCCAAAAATGGGCTGAAGTATGTCTGCTGCTGTAGCCATGTTTGTTTTGATTTTTTGAGCTGGGTTCAGCCCAAACCACAATACTGCCCTGTGATTGGTCAGTCTCCCCACAGGACCTGTCACACATAAATGCTCCAAAGACTTTTTTTCATTTTGTTTGTGAACTCAAAAAAAAAAAAAAAAAAATCTCACTTACGAGGCTACTGCCCTCTGGCATCATCTGGAATTCATAGAACAGTAGTTACATTTATAAGTTACTCTCTTCCCTCTTTGCTGAGCAGGATCACAGCTGACCCTGGACACGGTCTATTTGAACCATTCCTCGCTACTAGTTTTGCACTGTTGTTTAACCCATTTTGTAGTTCAATATCAAAGTGTATGTTTAGTTTGTTATTTTAATGCACACCTTTATTTTTTATTCTATGATAGTTCATGTTTACTATCATTAGTCATTATTTTATGTTGCATCACACCCACACGCGCTACTATATCCGGTTCAGCAGGTGCAGCTGCACCGGGGCCCGTGGCCACCAGAGGGCCCGTAGCTACGCTGCCCCCTTAAAATAAAAAATAAAAATAAAAAAAACACCTCACTATTAATAAACCAACAATCAAATAAAAAGCTAAATAAATGTTTTCGTTTTTTGCCGTCATCTTACGCCAGTATCTTTGTTTCTACTGAGAGGCTACCGTAATGAAATCTGGGTAGGCTGTTTTTTCGAATGAATGGCGGCTGCTTGTGTCAATCATCGTTCCGACCAAAACAAGTAGCATGCCCGCCTTCAAACAAGTGCGGCTGCAAGAAGCGGCAGGAGTGTAAAAAGTGGTATTTGCACCCTTCTCGTTGGATTCCAGGATGATGTCTCGTTCTCAAGTCTATGCTCGTCCCGCTCTACTTGGGCAAGTTCCGTGAGCTTGCGTGCAATTATTTTATTTTACAGCGTTGTGATGATGCTGGTTATTGTTGGACAAACCGTGCTCTTTGAACTGGCGATGAAAGCTGTTTGGTTTTGACGCACAGGATGTGGAAGAAGTTGTGACAGTGATACAGCCACATTCAGAGAAGTGTGTACTTCTCTCATGTTGTTTCTGACATTATCTGCGACTGTGGCAAGAGCTGAGCGATCTTTTTCCAAACTCAAACTTATTAAGACCTAAGGAGCAGCATGGGGCAGAGAAAACACAAGAGCCAGAGAATTAAATATTGGGGACATTGACGATTTTGTGCACCGCAAGGCTCGTAAGATGGCCTTCTTCATGTGCACTGGTGGTCGTATGCATATGAATCATTTTTTTTCTTTGTTTCTGCACAGATAAACAAGTTAAAGTTTTGTTTCTGCACAGTTCGAGTTTAAGCAAGTTACGCCGTTTCAGCAGGTTAAGGTTTCAGCGCTTTGAATGTTCCCATAACTCCATAAAAGCTAATGTTGCTGCAGTAATATTTGATTACCCTGTATTAATACATTTTAATGTTTACCCATGTAATGGATCCAATGTAGCGTATGCTTTTATTTACAATATTATGTATATAAACAACCTCTGTGCTTCTGGGTCTTTTTTTAGAGGATTGTATTGCATGTATTAGAGCCTCGAGTACGAGGCTGACCACTAGGGGGCCCGATAAGAAATGTCGCACCTGGGCCTGTGACTACCTTGTTACGCTACTGATCACACCACTGGTTCTAGTTTGTGAAAGTTGTTCACTGACGAACTGCAATAAAAAGTAATAATAAATCTCACATGCAGGAGTCTGTGACATGAGGTCCTACGAGTACCACGAGTTTCCTGGTGGTGCTGTGGTCCCTCAGAGACTGTCCAAGGACCATGGCTCCTTTAGCGTAGCCGTCACTGGTCGCCAACGTCACAAAAGCTTCTTCTGGACAGAGAAAAACAGCTGAATTATACATTTTTAAAAAACAAATATATACAATTAACAGGTTTTATTTTGCCAATTACAGCAATAACAGAATTTATTTTGGCAGAAATAAAAAAGTCCAATTACATAAACAAGATATCTCCAGTTTGAAAATTTGTCAAAGATTTTTTATATTCTATATTACCAATGAAAGCAATATTGCATTTTATCAAGATAGGATGGAACAACATCCATTTGATTAACTTTTAAAAACATTGCTACATAAAAGGGTAAACTACAGACTTTTAAAATCGTCCATATTATGCTGCTTTTTGATCTACGCATGTTCTACCTGGACTTGAGCCGTTTCAGTCACTCATGTTTAGTTTTTAAACTCCAAACACCTTCACTGGAATACTTTCGATAATTTTTAACTTGAAAACTACAACTCTGTGACGTCACAAGGTGGAACAGCAGTTTAAGATTTGGAGATGTAGACAGGATAAAGGGATTGCTCAAACATATGTAAATGTTTGGTATGTTTTTGATGAGGCAACAGGATCATAAATATACCTGAGAGCTCAGAGTAAATTTTGTGTAATATAGGACCTGTAAATGGCCTCATCGTTTTTTTTTTATTTTGCAAATGATCTCTTCACTTTTACTTTAGTAATATGATCTACAGCAGCTCATCTGTTGAATAGGACCACACAGGGCGGCCTCCTGCACCATCCATCTCATACTGCACTCTGCTCTATCAGACCACATTTAAATCGACAAAACAATGAATCTCCTGCCCACAACTACTCAGCCCCATCATGTTAACCGACTGACAGTTGTAATGAAATGTCAACTTTCAAAAGAACCCAATACATTTTGATGCAATATAAATGTTGTTTAACAAGAATTGGAACCAAACAAAATTGCAATCTTTTTTGCCCCATGACCAACTCTTTGTTTTACACATTTCCTGTTTAACACATTGACAAACTGTTCACTTACTGTACATTATATTCCACCAGTTTAAGTGATCAGAAATCACTCTGGTGATAACTGAATCAATGAAATATGGTGCACTGTAAATTCTGAAACTTTCCTAGTCTCCATAAAAGGTCCCATGGCAGGAAATCTTTACTTTGAGGTTTTTGAACGTTAATGTGAGCTCCCCTACCCCGTTTAGCCCCCCTCCCCCATGGCTAAAAGTTGCGAAATGTGTCAACTGAGCATTTGTGATCCTTTTCCACGTTTGAAAAAAAAGGACAACCCAAACGGGCAATTCTGAACAAGGGAACTTTCTGACGTCACACTCGTGGAAAGGTTTCCACCCCCCTCTGGATGTCTACCCACCGTCTCTGGAAATCACGCCCAGAGAGTTTGGACCGCAAACGAGCTACACAATGCGAGATGCGGTTTTTTATTTGCCTGGAAACACGTGAGAGTGTTTCCAGGCTCGGATGTCCTTTATCTGAACCAGCAGTGGTTTAATTTTATTTTCTGTGGAAATGTTTTTTTTTTTGTTTTTTTAAATGGAAAGTGTGTCATATCTTCCCCCGCTCTTAAAACGCTGAAGTGTGGCCAGCGCACCGCTAATCCAGGAAAAAGCGGAGCATTTGGCCACAACCCACCCGCTGCACTGGCCTGTCTCTGTCCTCATTTGCATTCAAGCAACACCACCCAGAATAAAGCGTTTCAGAGACATTTATGACTCAGTCTTCATGAGGCTTTCTCATGCACTGAGGCTTGATTTTGAAAGATTCATTTTCATTGTATTATGGAACCATTAAGGAGCCATATAAAAGCATCAAGAAGTACCATGTCATGGGATCTTAAAGATGTTACTGCTTTGCCTAAAATATTCCACAGTATGGCGTTATACTTATTTTGCATTTGTTCAGTTACTCATGTTCTATTCTTACTCTGACTGGGGCGACTCCTCCACAGATCCATAAAACTTTGTCTAGTGGCACTATCAGCTTTTCTTGTTGAGCACAGTTTAATGCCATACACTGGAACATTCATGGCAAAGCAATAGAAAAGTACCATGGTGTCCCTTTAATGTTACTTTATGCTCACTATGACAGTTTGTTTAATTCCACATTCAGAATTTTATTTATTTTTTGTTTAGTTTTCAGTTTTATCGTAAATAATCCATGTGTCAAGTATTTAAAAAATCACATCCTAATCAATAAAACTAGTATCAAAAACTACATACATCGATACTGGGAATTATACTGGTTTAATCACGAGTTGTATCAGAACTAGTTTATTGTTGCCATTATTTAATATTGTCTTGAGCTTTTAAAATGATCTTTTGGATATTAAAATCTGTATCGAGTCCATTCTTTCTGAAATTACTACTTATATTTTATCTTAATAAGCCTACTTAAAAGTGCCCATAAAGTAAGTTTTATTGCCAATGCTTGTTCATTGAATCCAAGTGAACATGCGTTTCCACGGTTACAAGGAAACCCCTCCAGGGCAGCAGGGGCAGAGCTGCAGCTGTACACACCAACACCACAGGACCAGGCTGAGTGGGCATAAAAGGTGTGACAACGGAGATGAAATATAAAAGATCGGCGCTTTGTGCTACAATTTTGTATGAAAAGCGCTTTATAAATATTGATTGATCTATGGATTTATAATTCTGCAGTTTCTTAGTAATGATTAGAAATGATCTTTTACTCTCTGCCCTCCTGGTTTATTAAACAGGACAGTCAAATATTAAAATTCCTATATTATGCCAAATTGACTCTTGTGAGCTTTAAGTTGTAATAAAATGCTGCCACCTAATCTAAAACAGACCTGGAGTCGTCTTCTGTTGAGTAACCCTTTGTTGTTAATCTGTCTACATCTCGAAAGCTCAGAATGCCCTGTTCCACCTTGTGACGTCATTAAGCGGTAGTTCAAGTTAGCGCCTACCTTTTACCTTTCAGTAGAGATTGGCAATTCCAGGGCTGAAATTATCCAAATGATTAAAGTGAAGGTCTATGGAGTTCAAAAACAGTGGAGCATGTCCTGTATTACCACATGACATCACAAGGTTGAACAGAGCGTTTTCAGTTTGAGAGAAGAACTCAGCCTAAATATGCAGGGTTTGGTTGTAAAACTTGTGAATGAAACAAAACTCCAGGTATGTTTTTGATGAGGAAACATTGATTTCTATACATTACAGATGCTGCAACCATAAAATTAAGTCCTATTGATTATAAGCAGTTGATTTGAATTGATTTAAAGTAGCTATCGGGCTTTGAATAAACTTTGAACTGAAAAACTCTTAAACACAATGAACATGAGTCACTATGTCGGTTAATTTACTGGCTGTGAAACCTACAAGCCTATTATTACAAAGCACCATTTTGTGACAAATTTGAACTGAGACAAACAAAAGAGGACTATTTAAATATGAATTATAATGTGTACAATGCAAAGTTCATTTCAGGGATTTACCATAAAAAGAAAGTTTCCACAGTGTTATCCACTGGGTCAGATAAGGGCCAGTGTGAGGCAACAACAGAACGAAGCAAGATCTGACAGGAGTTCAGTTGTGGTCATTTTCAATTTGTCACCAAAATGTGAACACACTTAAAGGAAAAGTAACTTTTTTTACAATCTGAGCCTTCTTTCAGCAATAAAACAAGTAGTTTTACTCACCCATAGCAGTTTGGTGTCAATTGGAGCAGTATCACAGAAGTTATGTTGGAGCCGTTCTGTTCTACTAATGATCCCGTATCTGTTAACATGGTGCTCGTATCATATGCTCGGGGCATTACTTTGCGCTCTCCAAATAACACAAACTTTAGCACTTTTCAAATCACAGAAGATCGCTGTGTCAGCGTAGACTTTTAGTGGATTCCAAAACGGCCTGAAACCCGATATCCAGCTATAGTTTCATTTGATGACGTCATCAGAGAGGACAGTGCGCATGCGTGAACTCAGCTGTTTTGTAAACATCGCTAGTCCGAAAGAAGCTAACACCGCTCTGAACTTTACTTTTCTGTTGTGATATCGGGTTTCAGGCAGTTTTGGAATCTACTAAAAGTCTACCCTGACACAGCGATCTTCTGTGATTTGAAAAGTGCTAAAGTTTGTGTTATTTGGACACCGCAAATCAGTGCCCCGAGCACTCACGCTAACGGATACGGGATCATTAGTAGAACAGAACGGCTCAACATAAGTTCTACGAAACTGCTCCAATTGACACCAAACTGCTATGGGTGAGTAAAACTACTTGTTTTATTGCCGAAAGAAGGCTCAGATTGTAAAAAAAACGTTACTTTTCCTTCAAGAGTCTGATTGGCAATTGGCCTATCCAAGCAACCATAAACCTGGTGAATACACGCAACAACTTTTGACAACTCTTCAGTAGTACTTGTAGTTTTGCGAAGGGATTTACAGATAGTTAAAGCTCCACTGCAAATCTTTTCAGCCCCAAAAGATTTGCAAGCATGGTGGTTTACTTCATTGCATTTTTCCCTATTTGGGTTTTATTTTTTATTTTGCACAAACTTGATTCTGTACCATGTAATGAATCCAGTACTTAATCCATAAAGTTACATGGTGTTGCTTTAAAATGTTTACACAAAATAACTTCATATGAATCCTTTTATATAATACTATATCCTCCTGAGACCCGCGCATTCATTTGTGTCCTTTATAGTGGACATGGAGTTAATCTTTTAAGCGTTTTAAGAGACTAGTTTGTGGCTGCACTATGATTAAAATAAATAAAAATTAAAATAAAATAAAAAAAATAAATAAATAAAAATACATAAAAAATAAGTAAATAAATAAATATGCATAAATAAGTAAACAAATAAAAATACAAATATAAATAAAATAAAAATAAATATAAAAATACATGAATAAGTAAATAAATAAATTAAAAGGGAACCTAAAAACTTTGAGGTGTTTGTAGAAGCTTGTCAGAGATGTTGGTCATCAAAACAAAAACAAAATTTGTTGTTAGGTCGTTAACTTGACGTGGATTTAACAATATTACAGTCCATTACAGAGGACATGTAACATTATGAATAAAAATAAAATTAACAAAATGTAAATGCTAAGGTGTTAATTTACCTCCAAATAGAAAATTAAAATAATAATATTAATAATAATAATTTAGATACGTGAAGAGTCCCTCAGTCGTCCAGGTAGAATCCATGATAAAAGGAGAAATTCAATTTGTCAACTGGACAAAGTTTGTTTGGTCAAACGTTTCGCCGCTCATCCGAGAGGCTTCGTCAGCTCTGGTTCTAGTGCTGGTTAGACCCTGTTTATATCTAGCTGCAGGGAGGATATAAACAGGGTCTAACCAGCACTAGAACCAGATTGAATTTCTCCTTTTATCAATAATTTAGATACACTTTTTTCTTCAGGTCCCAGGAGGATATAGGTGCACATTGCAAAACAGGTTCATTGATAATTTACCCAAGCAACAGTTGTACAAAGTAGGCCTGGGATTAAAACGTGAAACTAGGAACTGAATCTAGACAGAACACGTTTTAAACTACTCCGTTTTTACGAGCTTTGCTTGTTCCCCCAGAGCGCACAGCCTGTTGGCTTCATCGTGGATGGAGAAAAAAAACTTTGGATGGCGCACGTCCGCACTCACTGAGCCAATGTGCCAAGTTTGCGCCAATCACCCGTGAGCGCACAGGAAGCTGCACTGAGACATCCAGAAAATAAAAACCTTATGTAAAAGCTTGCGTGTAGAAATAATGTGAAACCGTTTGAGTTTTGGACTGTTAAAAATACTCATCTGAAGACCTAGAAAAAAAGGTTATCGACAAGTTACGCAAGAATTATGCAAGACAATAAGGTAGGCCTAGTGTAGTAACGTGGATTGTGAAATGCTTTTACAGTTTAGCAGATAGTTTACGTAATCTACAGTGTGTTGAGAATTTGAAACACACGTTATACAAATTTATATGCTGATAGTTATTTTTCCAAAAAGCTTGCGCATTTAAAAAAAAAAAACTGAATTTGCCCATTATGCTACGCTAAATAAGTATATCATACAATTCCTTTAATTGATGGCATTAAATAGAATTTGTTGCATTCATTTTGGATGCGTATGCAGCATGTATCCGTGTATGGTTTATGGTTTGGTCAGTTGGCCTGTGCGCAAAGACCATGTTCATGTTCAAAATGGCACTCACAGCTGCCATACATGGACACATTGTTCCCAATCAACTGAATTACCCATAAGCCTGTAATGAAAACAATTACGGATATAGAATTTGATTTTTTAAAATAAACTTTTACTTAAATATAAGAGTTTAGCGCCAAAAACTTTTAATTAAAATGAGCAGCTTTCGATTTAACTTTGAAATTCTCAAACGGATTGTCTAATGTTGTGCGTCGCTACGTTTCCTTTGGTCCAAGCCGCTGCATTATCTGTTCTCACATTCATTTGATAAACTTTCATTTGTTCCACGGTGTAAAATGTGCACACTCCACGCCACGCTGGTCTGAGGCGCACACTCCCACCCCACGCGCTTCTTCACTGCGACACGGCTACCTGCGCGTAAATATCGCGGTATTTTTTTAGGAAGAGGCCATCTCGCCAGAGTCGGCCCACACGCAGCCTCCGACCACCGACCGACTACAGGGAGCTTTCTCATACCGGACATGGTGCTGTAGAGCCGGGGAGCGTTGAGCCGAGCCGCGGGGGTCCTGGTCCTGATGATGCGAGGAGGCTTGCACTGCGAAGGGCACAAGCTCAGCAGCTGCGAGCAATTCAACACAGGAATTAAGGCCAGCATTTTCCGGGTCACGTGGGCAGCAGAGCCAGCGAACACGCCTACTATTTTTTTTTTTTTTAAATTTTGGTCAATATAAAAAATAGATGATGTCCTGTTGATTTAAAGGGGTAGGCTGCACTTATATAAAAGGTAAATATTTAGGATTTATTCATTCGTGAGTGGTGCATCTCCATCTAGACTTATAGTGTAACAGCAACATTGTTTTTCCATTTGTAGTCTAGCCTATTAGGACTTTAGTCAGGGGCGGTTCTACATTGAATTACTCCCAGGGCGACCCCCTTCCCCCCTTCCAAGGAATAAAAAAAACAAAAAAACAACACAACATTTACCACAAGCATCCATGTTTAATTATCACTATAGAGTGGTTCTCATTATCACAACTTTCAAAAAAATAAAAGTTATCATAACTTAAATAACATAAATAAAAAATAATAAACTCTACACATAAAAGTGGCAAAAATATATACAATCGGATATATAAATAGAACCATCGGCTGCTCGATTATGGAAAAAAATCATTAATTATTCAAACAATTTTTTCAAAATCCCCTACCTACACACACACACGCACACACACACACACACACACACACAGTGGGCTACTCTCCCCTTAAACATTTATTCTCTCTTATTCTACAGATTGCACAGGCACACACGCACACACACATACACACACACACACACACACAAAGTTATCACACACACTTTCCTCACACAGATTTCTCCTCAGTATAATATAATATAATATAACATATATAATTAATATAATTAATACAATATAATATAATAGCGCTAAAATAGAATAGTGATATGACAAACACACATTTCATGACATGACTTACCAAAAGCAAAGATGAGATACTGTCCAGTAAATCCGAAAGAGCTCCCAGATGAAGTGTTGTCGGGATAAGTAATTAACGTAGCCTCTATTGAAAATGCTGATCTCGTATCTCTACAAAGTCCCATGTAAAGTGTGTCTTTGTACGTTGTATTCATAGTAAATACCACGGAGGGTGAACGATCGATTTAAAAGTGATTAAATGTTGCGTTATACGAACTTCTTTTACTATTGTCTTCTGTAGTTTCTGTGTTCCTGATGCGAGCGCTAGCGATTCTTGGTAGGAGCTATCATTGGTCAATTCCTGGTAGCAACTAGTGCCGTGACATTGGTCAAATCGTGGTAGTGTGAGCTGGACTCGCAGCCGGTGTACTGTCGTTTCACTCTGACAGTACACCGGCCGCAGAGAGGGAGGGGGTGAATCCTCTCTCTCTCTTCTCTTTCTTTCTCTCTTCCTTTCCTCTCGCGCCGCTGTAGGCTCCAGCAGGTCTCTGCGCTGTGCATTGGCCCGCGTGGAAGGGAATGTATTGTGCGGGCGCTTGCAGCCAGAGGGGGCGCCAATTTGCCAATTTCCTACACAGTGATATGATAGATTTTTTTTTTTTTCAAGCGCTCGGCACGGCGCCCCTCACGAAGTTGCGCCCTGGGCAATTGCCCCACTCGCCCCCCCCAAGAACCGCCTCTGACTTTAGTATTAAGGGGGAAATTAAATACATATTAAATACATACTGTAATTGCCAACTCTCCACAGATCCGAGCTGTAACTTGATTTGGTGGGGCCAACATCTTGTCTCCGTAAACATACACTGCATCGCCCTTGCTCCCCCCCAGACCCCCTTTCTGCACTTGGAACGAGCCCTTTGGTCCTCTGCACTCCCCATCCCCTGATGTGCCTTCTGAGTGTTTTGCGAATGTTATTGTGATGTTGAAATGTGTACCTTGTAATAATAAAAGATAAAAAAAAAACATACATTTAATCTCATAACATTCATGGAACATTCTAGACAAAATAATAACATCTGTGCAATCTGTGAAATACTTACACCTTATTTGATCTTTGATTTAATCCTACCTGCACCTTGTACATTGTACCTTGTATTTTTTTATTACATTTTATTACATATTTTATTTTATTGTTTATTATATTGTTTACTTCTTCCCACTTTTTTTTTACCATGTACTATTATTGCATGTTATTAGTACTTCTGACTATCTTAGCGAGTCAACGGTTCTTCTGATCCTAAGCATTTCATTGCATTGTTGACCTTGTGTTGATCCTGCATATGACAAATAAACAATCTTGAATCTTGAATCTTGACTTGCTTTTTGCATACTAGGCTGAAGATAGCTTTCAACTCTTTGCTGCTACTTAGCCTATGCCTAGGTCAGTAGCTTACTCCATAAAGTAAAGCAGGGTTTAATGTGTGGTTTAAACTTTGCTCTCATACTAGACATACATTGTCATCACAGTCAAAAATTGTTAGGTCAGTTATAGGCTAGGGTCTCTGTGTCTCTTGAGAGTCATGGGGCCTTAAACCTTCTTTTTTGTTGTTGTGCTCAATGATACATGTTGACTGAGACCTTCAGTGGTTAACCATCCACAAAATATATTGTCCAAATAACAGTGTCTGGTGCAGCAATGCCTCTGAGTGGACAAACCTTCATATTACAGCTGTAACACATGCATTTTGATTTGAATTGTGCATAGATTTAAGAATAAATTCTGAAAAATGTTGGCAGTTATTTGTGTGATTTCATTATACAGTCTGGACTACTACTGTATGCTCAGTATCTCTGCATTCTCTCTTTATTATAGGCCTACTTCTATGACAAACCATTTCACCAGGTCACCAGTCTACAGGTAAGTGTTATGGTCAATATTTAAAGCTGTGCTATGTAACTTTTTCTGATAAGATAAGATAAGATAATCCTTTATTTGTCCCACAATGGGGAAATTGCAACGCAAGATTCAGAAACAGTAGGAAAATATGAACATGCATCAAAATTAAGATAAATAATAAATAATAAGTATGTACAATCACCTAAAAACACAACAGTGTAAGGTTAAAAGGCACAGGAACGCTGCACAATAAATGTCTTTCATTCTGATCAGTGAACAAACAGCAGTTAAAGTGACTCCAGTTCAGTCATATATAATATCACTACAATAAAGTGACTCAGATGATTGTGCACAGTGCAGTGATGGACAGTGGTGGTTAAATAAATAAGTAGCAGGTAAAGTGACTTTAAATAATATTGCACATTGTAATTATTACTATGGAGATGACACAAGGTTGCTATGGAGATGAACATGACTATTGATCAAGCATTGATTGATACAGGGTCGGGCACCTGCATGTCTTCATGAAATATTGTATTATACCTGGAATGTTCCACAGTATGGCCTTAAACCTCCACGGAGACAAGCAGGAGACACCACAAGCCAAGTTACAAGTCAGATCCGTGAAGAGTTGACCCAGCTGATCGTAAGGCTGGATGTTTTTCACTGTATTTTTGAGCAATAAAACACTTGGAATTGAATAAATGTAAGATGGATAAGTTTAATGCCCTGCTGTGGAACATTCCAGACAAAACAATAATGTCTCCATGGAGTGGCCAATTCTCTGCCATAACAGTTACATAGAGTTATCCATCCATCCATTTTCTTCCACTTATCCGGGGCCGGGTCGCGGGGGCAACACTCTAAGCAGGGACTCCCAGACTTCCTTTACCCCGGACACTTCCTCCAGCTCCTCCGGGGGGACCCCAAGGTGTTCCCAGGCCAGCCGGGAGACATAGTCCCTCCAGCGGGTCCTGGGTCTTCCCCGGGGCCTCCTCCTGGTGGGACAGGCCCGGAACACCTCCCGAGGGAGGCGTCCAGGAGGCATCCGGAACAGATGCCCGAGCCACCTCAGCTGGCTCCTCTTAACGTGGAGAAGCAGCGGCTCTACTCCGAGCCCCTCTCGTGTGACCAAGCTCCTCACCCTATCTCTAAAGGTGCGCCCAGCCACTCTGCGGAGGAAACTCATTTCGGCCGCTTGTATCCGCGATCTCGTCCTTTCGGTCATTACCCAAAGCTCATGACCATAGGTGAGGGTAGGAACGTAGATTGACCGGTAAATTGAGAGCTTCGCCTTTCGGCTCAGCTCCCTCTTCACCACAACGGTCCGGTACAACGACCGCATCACTGCCGACGCTGCACCGATCCGCCTGTCAATCTCACGCTCCATCCTCCCCTCACTCGTGAACAAGACCCCGACATACTTGAACTCCTCCACTTGTGATGAGTTAAAGATGCGTAAAGTTACACCTTTAATTATGACTTAAAATGTGTACTTTCCACTATGTTACAATGTTGTTTCCTCATCAAAGCCATACCTGGAGTTGTGTTTTGTTTCATTCACACAAGATTAACACACATATTTGGGCTGAGTTCTTCTCTCAAACGGAAAGCACTCTGTTCTACCTTGTTATGTCCTGTGATAATACAAAAAGTGCTCCACTACATTTTTAAACTCCATAGACCTTCAGTAGAATAATGTGGATAATTTCAGAATTGGAATTTCCAATCTCCACAGAAGAAAAGGTAAAACAATCAACTTGAAAACAATCACTTCATGACATCGCAAGGAGGAACAGAGCATTTTGAGCTTTGGAGATGTAGACAGACTAATAATAAAGAATTACTAAAACATGTGTGAATGAAGCAAAAAAAACAAAACAAAAAAAAGTCCAGGCATGTTTTTGATGAGATAACAACATTATAACATGGTTCACAAGAGTCATTATGCATAATATCGGACCTTTAATTGCGGCATATTTCTTTCTTATTTGCTTACACCTCAGTGCGCATGTGTTGAAATCCAGTGAATTATTGAGAAGCTTTATGAGAAAGTCCTTAGCCACCAAGGCTGATCCCAGGTCAGTGTAATGGCCTCCCCTCCATCACAGCACCTGCCTGAGCATCTATCCCAGAACAGGTCTTTTGATGGGGACCGTAACCTGATCTACTGGGTGAAATGAGACCTAGTGTGTGACACAGCAAGAAGCAGGAAGACTTTCTAAACAATTGCTCAAACATGAAACGCTTGGGAGAACCTACTCATGATCCATTGATAAGGTAAGCTATAAAATACTTAATGATGATTTGTATGGGGTTTATATAAGGTGCCATTGTGATTGGACTTTTGAATGTATGCAAAGGTGAAGGAAGTACACTGCAGGAAGCTTTAGTAATAGAGAATTAGACACAAAAGACTAGACCTAAGCATGCTGATTTTCACAGCTCTTCTGAAACTGTAAATGAAAACTGGAGTGAACTACTTCTATCTTCTATGGCCTGGCTGCATGTAAGCTCTTTTGTTTTTGCAGTTCATGTTGTGCTTTATTAGTAAAAGTAATAATATAAGTAAAACATAAACAGTTCTTACTATATTGACTTATCGTTTAGTATAAGAACAATATTTTTTGGAGACGCAATATTTATCGTCTGTAAAATTTCTCTGCATTTGGGGGGTATTTTGTCATTTTTTTCTGCCCTGCAATAACATTTGAGCTGTACAGGTTTGAATAAATAACTTGACTTTGACTCATTATAGATACAAATTCAAACTAAAATGTTATTCTGCTGTTTATCAAGGCACTTCATGTTTAAAAAAAAAAAAAAATTGTATATTTACAACAGTTTTTGGAGACAATCATTTAGTTTCAGTATTATCGTTTATTATCTATATTTTATTCAATCAATCAATATATTATATTTTGAAATTTGTTGTTGTGACAGGCTTAGTAAAAAGTAGGCTACAGCTTAGGCTCATTTACAAGTGACACTTCAAATAGTAACTTAAAGAACTTTTTATGTATGAAAATTTTCACCTTCCTTGAGTGCTCAAGTTATTTCTATTATTATATCGTATATTGATAAAAGAAGAAATTCAATTTGTCAACTGGACAAAGTTTGTTTGGTCGAAAACGTTTCGCCGCTCATCCGAGAGGCTTCGTCAGCTCTAATTAGAATACTGGTAAGACACTTGCTTATATCTTGCTACAGGGAGGAGCTAACTAGCTAATTACTTTCCGAAACTTTCTCATTGGTTTCAGTGTTTTGTTTCTCTGGCGTCTAGATTAGCATACCTATTCATCCCTACAACGACTGTTTTTTCTCACCTCTGGCCCTGACCTGGCTAGCCCTATTGTTCCCCTGTTTGCTTGATCTAGGCTTAAGAATGGAATTATAGATGGGAGACAAATTATGTTCAGAGAAGGATTCTCTTTTTTTTTTTTTTTTTTTTTTTTTTTTTTTTACAAAAATAGCCTCTTTAACTCCCCTCTCAAACCAATTCTTTTCCCTGGCTAAGATCTGAACCTCACTGTCCTCAAAAGAATGGCCCGTGGCTTCTAGGTGAAGATGTACGGCAGATGACGGTCCACTCTGGCACGCCCGTCTGTGTTGGTACATCCTCTTGTGAAGTGGCTGTTTTGTTTCTCCAGTGTAGCGCTCACTGCAGTCTTCACTACACTGAATGGAGTAGACCACATTGCTTTGTTTGTGGCTCGGTGTTTTGTCCTTTGGGTCGACGAGTTTTTGTCTTAAAGTGTTTGTGAGTTTGAAATAAACTGGGATTTCATATTGTCTGAAAATCCTCTGTAGTTTTTCCGACACGCCGGCCAGGTACGGAATCGCTACCCCTTTCCTCCTGGGTTCGTATATTCTAGTTATTGTAAATAACCCTGGTCAGTTACTACTTCTTCAACCTTAAATACTACTAGCACTACTAACTAACTTAAAGCCTTTCAATGCTACCACTGCCATCTGCTTGGATTATTGATAGCCTATTTACTACTACTTTTGCCAAACTCTGCTGTTTGTATTGTCTGCGCTAAAGTCACTCCAGTCTACATTCTCATTTGGAAGTACACCAAAATACAGAATTGGGTCTAAACCGGGACTAGACCAAAACTAGACAGGGATTGCTCAATAAGACTCAATAATTATAAGCCCTTGGAGATAGCAAAACCATGTCTGTATCTGGGTTCAAACTGCACCCTAACTAGGACAAGTAAATCTGATCATTTAAAGGTGCACTGCGTAACTTTTCTGGTGGAAGATCTGCTTGTCCCCATGGAGATGTTATTACTTTGCCTGTATTGTTCCATGGTATGACGTTAAACATATCCATCTTGGATTTATTCACTACGGGTGTTTCTATTGCTCAAAAATACATGAATTCCTTTTGTGAATTGAGGCGACTCTCACACAGATCTGACTTGTAATGTAGCGTAGTGCTGTAACCTGCTGCTCTCTATTGTGATAGATAGGTTTAATCCATACTGTGGAACAATCGAGACAAAGCAATGACATTTCTACGGAGACAAGAATGTAATGGACCCTCCACCCTAAAAGTTACATAATGCACCTTAAAGGTCCCATGGCATGAAATTTTCACTTTCTGAGGTTTTTGTTTTTGTTAATGTGAGCTCCCCTGCCCTGTTTGCGCCCCCCCCATGGCTAAAAGTTGCGAAATGTGTAAACGGAGCATTTGCGATCCTTTTCTGCGTTAGAAAAAATCAGAGCTCAAACGGGCGATTTTGAACAAGGCACCTTATTGACGTCAGATCGAAAAAAGAAATGCAAATGCAGTTCCACCCCCGTCTGTCTGTACTCAGCGTCTCTGTAAATCACGCCCAGAGAGTTTGCACTGCGAATGCGCTAGGCAATGCGAAATGCGTTTTTTTATTTGCCTGGAGGCACGTCCGAGTGTTTCTAGGCTCGGAAGTCCTTTATCTGAGCCTCTGGACCTTTGAACAGCAGTGGTTTAATTTTATTTTCTGTGGAAATGTGTTTATTTTTCAATGGAACGCTTCAAATCTCTCCCCCCGTGCAAAAACACGGAAATGGATCAGCTGAGCGCTCAGAGCTGAGAGCGGAGAGTTTGGCCACGCCCCCACCCTCTACTATAGGCCAGCTCTTTTCTCCTCATTTGCATTCAAGCAACAACGCCCATAATGGCCTGTTCAGAGAGAGAAAAATTAGTCTTTCTCATCTTATCTCTGTTTCTCATGCACTGAGTGTTGATTTTGAAGAAGGATTCATTTACAGTATTAGGGAACCATTAAGGAGCCATATAAAAGCATCAAGAAGTACCATGTCATGGGAACTTTAATATTACCACTGTGCTCTTTTTGTAAAAAATAAATACTATCTGTTCCATTTTAAGCCATGTATTCACAATAGGACAAAGTGCAGTTCATAAACATATACCTTATGAAATGACAGTTATTCTTCAGACCAGGAGGAGCAGAGCAGATGTTTCCATGTTGTGAAGTTTAATCCGCTGATGCTGTTGGCTTCTTGCTTCAGGTTTCAGGTCTTTGTGAGAAAGGCTTTGAAGGAACATTCCCTCATGTATTAAACATCAATGCAGTTATATAAACAGCAAACACAAGTCAAAGGCAAAGTTAACATCAAGACATAGTTGTTTGTATTATTTATTTATATTTATAGACAGTTGTACCTAACCCGCTAGCTGCTCCGTTCCAAATAAGAAGTGAATAATGGGGTGCTTCCAGCTCCATTAACTCTGATTCCAATTGAGTCTACATGATCCTGGTGTTTTTATTTCAGTTGGAGCTTGGCCTCAGAATTCCCATCACTGCTAGCCTTGTAAGCTGCATTTGACTGGAGCCAAACGCTATGGGTGACGTCGCACACCCTTAGTCCACTTCTTTACACAGTCTATGAGTTTTACTACATTCATTTTAAGACATTTCTTTTGCTGTCATTTCCCTCCTAAACTTACAGATGGACATCAACATGATACATTAGATGAAAATAGCGAAATATTCACTCCTATTATTCCTAATTGCTGATTTTTACCAGCAGAGGGGGTGGATAACTAATTAATACTTTCCATGGCCATGTAAAAGAGCAAATACTGATAAGAATACATAAACATATTCCATGCACATTACAAAACATTAAATATTGGAGTAAAAATTTCAAAATTCATGGATTTCACCTTGCCATTATGTGCAACATTTTGAAGACTTTTCCCTTTCAAAAGATATAATATTTTGTTTTTAAATTGTTCATTGTTGGCAACAGTCCTTATATCTTATCATTGTGAAACTCATTGATAATTCATAACTGCCTTAGATCTGTAAAAGGTAGTTTAAAGGTGCCCTGTGTGACATTTCTAGGTCATTTCTATGGAAATGCTATTGCTTTGTTATTGTTTTGTTTCATTTACACATGTTTGAGTAATCCTTTTAAATGAATCTGCCTACATCTCCAAACGTCAAAACGGTCTCTTCCACCTTGTGATGTCCTGAAGTGGTAGTGCTCAAGTTTACAGCTACCTGAGATTAATCCTTGACCACTGTAAGGCGCTTTGTGCTACAATTTTGTATGAAAAGCGCCTTATAAATATTTGTTTGATTGATTGATTGATCCAAATGATTCTAGTAAAGGTGTAGGGAGTTTAAAAACACAGTGGAGCACTTCCTGTATTACCACATGGCATCACAAGGTGGAACAGTGTTTTTTGTTTGAGAGAAAAACTCCTAAATATACAAGTTTGCGTGTTAAACATGTCGGAATGAAACGAAACAACTCCAGGATTGTTTTTGATGAGGAAACAACATTATAAAAAACGGTGTAATGTGGGCCCTTTAACTGTCCATTGCCAAAATTTATAGACTGTCAGTAAGTAAACTCTCATAATAATATAGTGTATAATGTATTTCTCTATGACGTCTTTCTTTACTTTACTCGTTCACTCATTTCTAACTTGGCCCTTATTGACTCCACTCCTGCAGCAGATTATGGTGCTACAGACAATAAACATGATGACACAGTTGAGGTGTTAAATGTTAACAGTGAGACTACGCCTGTCCCAGGTCTAAAGGTCCTGCCTGCTCCTCTGAGTGACTCCACTCCTCAGAGGCACAACAGCTGCCCCTCCAGCTCCTCCAGAGATCAGGCAACGGGCGTGACTTCACCCCTGCACCTCATCCACAAGCAGGACGGGATCAAAACAGGATTCTTCACTGTGATAGCAAGACAAGGTACATTAATATCTAGTCGTAGTAGTGCTAGTAGCAGTTGTTGTACCAGTGGCACTAATCAACTTGAGTTGATAAGGTACTTTTGAGCATGTAGTAGTAGTGGTAGTAGTAGTACTTGTAGTACAGTAGTAACAGTAATTACTTCAGTTGACTACTTTTAAAACTACTACTACTACCACCATAAATCCTGCAAGCTCTATTAGACTAATGCTACTAATACCCATTCTACTATCTCAGCCTCTATTTAAATGTACTTTATATACAGTATAAATTATGCTTCAGTACAATTCTTAAAAGTGCACTATGCAGCTTTTCTTCTGTTTCCATGGATGAGAAATGTTCCACAGTATGACATTAAATATATCTTGCATTTATTCATTCAATTGCAGTTGTTTTTGCCTCTCCAGAGATCTGACTTTTTGGCATTACCAATAAAGCAATATTATTTTACGATCCTGAAGGCAGGTGGCTCTTTCAAATCTCACCTGAGTACACAGTGCAGGCGTTTAAAAACTTCATTGAAATTATGTGAGGAAAAAAACAAAAGTCTTAAAGGAATCCTAGACCTACCACTGTGGAAAAAGATACTACTAATCCAATACTTTTATACTAAGCTCCCAAATTCATGCTACTTGTTTCTGTAATAGTAGTAGTAGTAGTCATAGTAGTAGTAGCAGTAGTAGTAGTAGTAGTACTGTTGTAGTAACTTTCCTTTTTCACCCATCAATTATTTTGCTTTTGTAAATTGATTGAGTATTGCAAAATGTTCGCTTATCAGAATTTGTCCAGTACAGGGGGTCCTCGGGTTACGACGTTGATCCGTTCTTAAGACGCGTCGTAACCCGAATTTCGTCGTAAGTCGGATTTTGACTTTGATCTTCCAACCAAAGCACCAATAACCTTTCCATCTCAATAATTAGACCACTACGCTGCTTGGTTATCACTGTCGCTTTCATAGGAGCAGATCAGAGCCCACATCAGGTACTTCCGCCCACATTGGGCACGCACACGAGGCCGTCTTCTCCGCCCTACAACCACAACAGAGCGTATTCTTCCACCGCGCGCCGCGCGCCGTTCGCGTTTGTTTACGTCGCTTACCACACTAAACGGCGTAAGACGGAATGACGCGTAATATATATATATATATATATTTTTAATGGGGGCGCGTTCGTAACCACGAAACGTCGTAAGTCGAGACCGTCGTAAACCGAGGACCCCCTGTACTGTGATTGGAATAGAAATTAAAGAAGAGTCAAAAACACAACAATGGCCTAACTGATTCATTTTTCACTCAGTGTCTTTCTCTCCTTATATCTTGAAATGTATTTAGTGGGCGATATTCAAAAAAAAAAAAAAAGAAAATGAAGTATGCATGCTTTGGGTAACTTTTCTGACAGAGGGTCCGTCAAATGCTTTTCTTGTTGTTGATGTTATTATTTTGTCAGGAATGTTCCACAGTATGGAATTTAATTTCTATCTTCATGGAGAGAGACCAAACCAGACAAAGGTACATGTCAGATCTGTGGAGAGGCAACCCCACTCACTGTCACAGTCACAGTTTTCTTGGTGTTTTTGAGCTATAAAACCATCTGTAATATAAAGCTGTAGAGCTGCTGTAGAGCGAGAAACAAGCTGGTAACCGACCTACGTCCAAAAAGTGACATAATGCACCTTTAGTATTTATATTAATTATTTATATTTAATATTTATACATACACTTTTGTTATTTTGTTTTACAGGCCACAATGGACAACCACATCACTCAAATTTCCCGTGAGGACCTTGAAGACCTCAGAGATGCTTTCAATAAAATCGGTCAGTTTGCACTCTCCTCTGACACCTGCACGCACTGGCCAAAGTTTTACAAGTGCCTATAAACGACACGCCTTATGTTAGTGATTTGCATTGCTCTAAGTGAGATTAGGTCCATGATGTAGAAAGAATTTAAAGGTTTAAAAGCCAATCAGATTACATAAATAAATTGTATTATAAAACTGGTATTGGTATGATGCAACCTTTATTATAAATAGGCAGTAGTGGAACGTAATGAAGTAAAATTTGTAAAATACTGAGCTTAATTATTAATTTTAGGTATTTTAAGGTAAATACTTTTTATTTTGCTTCACTGCACTTGAGAGCAAGTATCTGTATTTTCTACTCCAGGATATTTTTGAACTGGACTGAAAAGTAAAGTGTTTTTTATTGAAATGCTGAAAAGGCTGAGGGGTTTAATTTGAACACATTTGTACATTTAGCAAACAAAAACAGAGAACTACAAACTACAAAAAAAACAACAACATTGATTCAGTTGTTTCTAATGATCAAATTTCAGTACAAAAATCACAAACTCAGTACATTTGAAGCATTCTTATATCTTAAACTCTGTGTAAATTGCTTTTACTTTTTCTATGCATTTTAAACAGGCACTTTTACTGGAACTTAAGTAGTTTTTTCATGTGATACTTTACTTTTATTTGCTCTGGTATCTGCACTTTTACTTTTGCTGTAAGGCAAATAAAATATATTGCTGGTGCATAGTAATAATATTAATCTTATCTAAAATATCTTAATCACATGAAATGAGTAAAGGGTTGTAAAACTGCAAGTTATTTAAGCTGCAATAAAACCACTCAATATTAAATGTTGCAGATATACAAGTAGTAATAACAGCAGTAGTAGTAGTAGTGGTTTACCCACTTACTTGGTTCTACCTTGTTCTACAAAACCAAACCAAACCAACTTGGCGATGCCAGATCATGTATCAGCTAAACAGGAGTAGGTGAGACTGAGACTTTATTGATCCAAAAGGGAAATTATTTGGACACAGTAACTCACACATCACTATATAATATAATAACAAAGAGCAAAAATATTAATGGGAAAAATACTGTATATTATAATATGTGGAGGATAGGGGCCTGTGTAACACTATAAGCATTATTTATAGGGATTGTGTCCACAAATGTAATATTAATCTTGTGGTTTTAAGCCTTTGGGATAAAATAATGACATGATAGTGAACATACAATCTCACTTTATCTTTGATGGCATGATACCATTATACAATATTATATTACTGAAAGATTTTATATCAATTTGACATCAGTTTGAGAGAAGACTTTAAGACATTAAAATTTGTTTTTGCTTTCATGTGAATAGGCCCAGTAAATAAACAGGACAACATATTTACTCTTATTAAACAGCAAATTCTTCAAAGACATCTCACCTGCCTACCAGCTCAGTTTAAATATTGTACATGATGTCAGCTGATGATGGGGGTATGATGCTAACTGTAGGCACCGCTCTGTCTGAAGTGATGCGACTTAGCTTAGACTTTAATCTGAGCTTTGTTTTGTTTTTCCATTTTGCCTCCACCCAGGCCTGGCGCCAGACATAAAATATTAAGGGGGCGATGAGTTTATCACAGGGGGCGGGGTCGCGTCGCGCGCACACACACACACACACACACACACACACACACACACACACACACACACACACACACACACACACACACACACACACACACACACACACACATATCTCACTCCGCGCGTGCGTAATGGGTCAGGCGCGCTCCTCGAGAGCTCGTGTATTTAGACTACACCTTTGTAAGAGACTGACTGAGTAAGAGTAAAAAGTGATGAGAGTTTTGTTTATTATTATTTGAACGTAGACCCTCGGTCAAGTGATCTCCTGCATACCACAAAACCAAACCAACAACTGATCTGAGCAACGCCAAGAGACAGTAGCCTACATTAACGCCACATAACCCTCCACCACAAGCGCAAACACAGCACAAGCGCAAACACAGCGCAACTCTCACATCTGAGGGGGCGGGACTGATGACGTGAGGGAACGTCGCCACCAAACGCCCCCTCGTGGCGCCGGCCGTGCCTCCACCCAGATGTACCCACCAGCTGATTAGCACCTCGTCTACTGCTAATCAGCTGGGGGATAAAAGCCACCACTACAGCCACTTTAGTAGACCTTTATTTACATTTCATTTTGGTATTGATCAATCATTTGGGCCTGGTTACTACTTGGATCGGAGACTGCTGGGAAAATCACGTGGTGCAGTGGGATGCCAGTTGCAAAAACTGTTGTGTCCTTAAGCAAAACACTTCACCCACATTGTTTAGTATAAAAGTGGTGTGTGCGTGAGGTGGTCCGAGGTGCAGATTGTCAGCCTCGCTTCCGTCACCACCGAGTGTGGAGAGAATGAATAATGTACTTTAAAGCATCTTTGAGTGTCCAGAAAAACACTATATAAAACTGATCCATTATTATTGTATTGTACTGATTCAATTACAGGTGTTGTATTATTAAAAATCTTGAAAATTAGAATGAATAATTTTATTTTTTCATAATGCAAAGGGTACAGGGAAACGTTTGGAGGTGCTTTAGCGCTGGTAGTGCCTGGGTGCCCTCCTCCGCTCCTCCACTACGTCCACTCCTTTCGGGCAGGTGGATGGCTGTGCTCTTTCACTTTTACAATTAAACATCAGGAAACATATCTCTTATCATGCTGAGAAGAGTGCAGCAGACAGCTCCTGCACCTTCCTGGACAGTTTCTCATGGTCTTTGCGGGTTGTATCTCCACCAACTCCAATACCAGTGGTTTGATAGTCTCTGCAGGCAGTGGCGTTCCTAGAGTGATTTGCGCCCTGGGCGAAAGCCACTCTTGCCAAACTTGAAGACTAGTCGATAGCATACCTTTTTCTTTTGCTCACTTCTCCTCTTCTTTCCATTTCTTTCGAAATTGAGCACCTGATGGCTTCAATCTTTTTCAGTCCATCACTGCGACTGTTTTGTCATATACTGTACACCGTGCGTTACTCTGTCTTCACGTAACCATGAGCCAGCACAGCACCAGCCTCCCACCCCGGCCCCTGCACAAGGATCCGCGCGGATCTTTGCTCCGCGCCTCCGCGCGCCGCACCGTTTTTTTTTTCCTTCGCGCCACCGCGGCGCCCCCCCCCGCGATGCCGCCCTGGGCAACTGCCCAGGTGGCCCCCGTCAAAGAACGCCCCTGTCTGCAGGCCTCTGGATCTGACCTGTTTGTGTTTCTGATCTCAGCGATTATAATGTCCTGAGTTTTAAGTTGTTCCTTCATCTTTTCAAGGACTTTACTGGTGCTAGATAATTCTTGTTTGAGCTGGACAGTTTCTCTTACTGAACTGTTATAGAGACATCGGATCTCCTTGTATGTATTCATTTGGGTCTCCAGCAAAACATTTAAATTAAATGTCTCAAAGAGGTTGGTGTTAGTACGGCTTTTTTGCTTTAAAATGTCACTTTATACATAAGCAGTTATATGGAGCTTGCCTGTACTGACACGGAAAAAGGTTGTATTCATATGTATTTACTGTAAATTCAAAATGAGAAGCAAAAATAGCAAAGGACTGGTGTCAAATGAAGCGTTATACAAATGTATATGTACAAGCAAAAGGTGGTGTAAGGAAGAACAATGAAATAGTGATTGACAGGACATAGGGTTAGCTATTACATTGTTGTTGTACAGTTATAGGGAGTATTATCTATTTCTTTTATATATTTTACGCAGACATCGATAACAGTGGGTACGTGAGTGACTTTGAGCTGCAGGAGCTGTTCCGAGAGGCCAGTTTCTCCATCCCCGGATACAAAGTGAGAGAGATCATGGAAACGTTCATTGCAGGAGACACCAACAAGGATGAGAAGATCAGCTTTGAGGAGTTTGTCGGTGTGAGTTTGGAAATATTTAGTCAAAGAATTCAAATTGTTACCAGATTCTAATTGTTACTGAAGTTAACATCAGAACTCAGTACTCATTTGAATAGGTATGATGCTGTTATACGTATGTTATATGTTGAGGACTTTTTTCAATTCAAAGAGATGACATTTTGTTTTAAATTGCTATAGCAACAGTCTTAATTTTTCACTATTCTAAAACGAGTCCATGGATAAACATTTAGCTCTAAATGTGTGTTTTTTTCATGAATCAAACTGAAGTGCTTTCTTGTCTCCCTCCTCCTCTTCCCCCTCCTATTCTTCTTCTTTCTCCTTGTCCTCTTCCTCCTCTTTCTCCTCCTCAGATCTACCAGGAGCTGAAGAGCAAACAGATCAGTGAGACCTTCCGAAAGACCATCTCCAGGAGGGATGGGATCCGCTCGTTTGGGGGTCTCTCTGGGAACTCCTGTGAAGGCACACAGCACTCGTACTCAGGTGAAAACAGACATTATGACATTATAACATTATGACCACCGGCCCCAAATGCTACTATGACAACTAGGGGCAGTCCTAGGCAGGGGAAGCGGCATGAGCTCTTGGTTAAAGCGGCCCCTGCCAGTAAAGGGTCTGCCAGTAAATCAGTGTAGGACTGCCACTGATGACAACATGCTACTTACTGTGTATCTGTTAGAAAGTTATAACAGTCTATAATAATCTAGAACAAGTTAAATCTGAAGAAATATTAGAACCTTTTTACATAAAACCTCCATGTTTACTGTTGTTACCACTACTTTTGCTACTACTTTATTCTCTAAAATACTTTCACTTTTTATGGATACTGATAAATGTTAAATTTCATCTTTTCTTATCATTACTGGTGTTTTTAATGTTAAAAAATCCCTGGCAAAACATGCATGCTTACAGTGAGTAGGGTCTCCTCTCCACAATCTTATTAAATTTAAAAATATCTGTCTAATGTACAAGATTAAATATGGCTTGGCTTCCTCTTCGCTGAATGACTTTGTTACTGTAATTTTAGATCTAGTGAGGGCAGAGTGACCAGAAGAGCAGTGAGGGAAGACTGCATTATTCCTCATAGAAAAACTGTATTTGTATCAGTGGAACAGCAGAACATCTCCCTCATTCTCTGCTTAAAAAAAAAAATGCTTAAAAGTGGCTTTTAGAAATGCAAATGTGTGAACGCTAAAACCTTTATTGTATTTTTGTAATGTTATTGTACATTTGTGTAATTTTTAATGTCTAACTTTTTAAGTGTATTTTCTTTTAGGATGCCTTTTTGACATCTGGCAAAGGGACTACCGATGCAAATTAGCTTTTATCAGCTAACTCGGGCACATTTACATTGTTTTGATGTTGATTAATGTGCATTGTCCCTTTTCAGATACTCCCCACATCACAAAAGTTACATAATGCACCTTTAATTAATCAGATTCTTTTGAAAGTCACACTTTAAGTCACCCAAATATTCTCCTTATCTTTTAATCTGAGCCATTTTTCTAGTCTAAATCACATCCCTGTTCAACTTCATCACTTCAAATGATCAATCAGAGCAGGCCGTCCCTCCGGATTGTACTATCTAACCTTTAACTTTGAAGTATGGGTCTCTACAAGAATATTAAAGTCAACTATAACGTTTCAGAGGAGGAGAAGGTTGCGTTTGTGAACTGGATCAACAAAGCTCTGGCCAAAGACCCAGACTGTGAGCACCTTCTGCCCATGAACCCAAACAATGAGAGCCTGTTCGCCTCTGTACGGGACGGCATCCTCCTGTGGTAACTACTGTTTATTCTGTGTTTAAAAGGCCCAGATTACACTATTTTCTGATCTCTGTTATAATGTTGCTTCCTCATCACAAATAGACCTGGAGTTTAGTTTTGTTTCATTCACACGTTTTTAACACACAACCCCTGCATATTTAAGCTGAGTTCTTCTTTCAAATAGAAAATACTCCCTGTGATGTGATAATACAGAAAGTGCTCCACTGTGCTTTTAAACTCCATACAGCTTCACTAAATCATTTGGATAATTTCAGCCTTGGAATTGCTGATCTCTACTGGACTAAAGGTACAAGTTAAACCTGAAAACTACCACTAAATGCCATTTTAAGGTGAAACAGAGCATTTAGAGCTTTTGAGATGTAGACACGCTAATAATAAACTCAAACATGTGTGAATGAAACAAAACACAACTCTGGGAATGTTTTTGAGGAGGCAACAGCATTATAACATGGCTTTAAACTCACAAGAGTCAGTTTTATGTAATATACTAGGACTTTTAATATGGTCAATGTTTTATATATAGTAGTTTTAATATTTTGTTTATCTTTCTAATATGAATCTTTCTTTCTTGTAGCAAAATGATAAACTTATCCCAGCCTGACACCATTGATGAAAGAGTCATCAACACAAAGAAACTGACCACTTTCAAAATGACAGTGAGTAAACTTCAAAATTAAGCATATACACAACTTTCTACATTGTTTTGTGCCTTTAACCAAATCACATCACTTCACTGACTATTCTATTCATATAATTCAATATATAAAGTTGCAACAGGAAAGCACCTGCTAAATTACTGCACATAACCTCACATTTTATTGCTGGGTATTTGAGAGGTAAGTGAATAGGCCTATTGTTGTAACCAAAGTCCATGATCTCGGAATGTATTTTTATATCTAAATGTTATGTTTCATTTTATTATTTGAAGCATTTCATAGCAAGGAAGTCATTTTGTTTTTCAAGCACTTACACAGGCAAGCACCATTTTTAAGGTTCAATAGATTGTATATATAAGTGAACATAGATAAGTGAACATAGCTGCCACGTTCAAAATAGGATGTGAGGTCCAAGGTTCAGGGTTACAGGCAAATTTTGTTCAGGTCAATAATTCATTCACATACTAGTATATGCATGATATGTACAGTATATGAGCATGGGTGCGCTTCTAGCTCCATCAACACTGGCTCAATGACTGGTTTAATTTGTATTGAAACAATCAGGAATCAGGAATCAGGAAGGTTTTTATTGCCATATGAGTGAACAGGTTCACAACATTAGGAACTTGCTTCGATACCTAGAGCGGACAGACACTCCGAGCACCAGGGCTGCCATTCGCGGCGCCAACTTGGTTGCAGAGTAGAAAAAGATGCAATACAATCAGTGACAATTTAACAACATGTAATGACAGAAAAACAATTGGAGATATAACATAAGGTGATCTTTTTTGTTGGTAACATAGGGAAGGATGTGGGGGGATCAGATTGGAAATCGATGAAATTGATTGAACCGAGAGCAGAGGTCAGACCTTTCTAAAGACACGGAATTTCTACTATATTTCTAGTTTCAGTGACAGTGTAAGAGTGGGTGCCATGTTTATGTAAAGTCCAGATAACAAACCACAGTTCGTGGCCTTGGAAGTGTTCATGCAGGGAGGCGAAGTCAAAACACAGATAACTATTGGAGCCAGACAAGATTTTCACAGGAGAGAACATAATTATCCAGGAAGGTTAATTTAGCATGATGAAATACATTTTTAGAGACCCAGGTAAATAATTTAGACTGGGCTCGAGTTGTGCCAGACCCCCATCTTCACATGGCCATGAAGATTCATGAGAGATCTCATTAGTTCCTCTTGGCGCACAGACTGCGCTGCGTTGGCTTTACACAGTTCTGTCACCATGCCCGAGATGATATCCAAACGTCGAGATGTTTCCTTCGGTTGAAATCCTTCCAAAAGGTCCTCAACCTGTCCCACTTTCTGATGTAATCCTTTCATGAGATCCCCCACTGCTTCAGAATGGCTCGAAATTGCTGCAGACAGCTTTGGGGACTCTTTACTAGCTGCCAGCTTACACATTTTGTGATAGATCATGGACAATCCCAGGCCAATTAACATATGTCCAGCTATCAGAAATCCGAATACGTAAATATCCTCCACATCCTCCAGGTACAATGGTGCCAAACATACGACTTGCCACGCACGATACGAGTCCCTCGCATATCCAGCAGCAAAAGTACCATCTGGACACACCGCTTCTCCCGGAGCAGCACTCCTCCGTGAAAAAAGAGTATCAATAGCGCTGAGGGTCCAGCTGATCACATCCATCTTTTTAGAATTTGGAAAATCTGCTCCAAAAAGCGAGAAAATGACGAAAACAAGAGAGGCACGCAGACAACAGGAGCAATAGATAAGAGAGGAAAAGAGAGACGTCTGCTCGCTCTCAGGGTCAGAACAGTAAAAAAAAAAAAAAATGTAGCCAATGTTGCCCCTCTCTCTGTAACTCCTGCAGTGAGCCTCGTCACTTTGATATTAAAATGTATTAACCCTCTCTACATGATTCTGTTGTTTTTATTTTGCTATTTTGTCTGTAAATCAAGTCCTATTCCTAACATTGAACTATGCTCCAAATTTGCCCCTCTAACTGCTAGCCTCGGTGAGCTTCATTTGATTGGAGCTGAACACTATGCATGATGTCGCACTCCCTTTGCCAATTTCTTTATACAGTCTACGATTTTGCCCTGATCTAGTCCAGGTTGCAGGATTAGTCCCCTTTTAGTTCCAGTTCTGAATGGTGTGACTCATTTCATTCACATAATACTTACCTCACCCCTGGCTCTCTGTGGTGTGTTTGTAGGAGAACTTGGTGCTGGCCCTGAACTCCGCGTCTGCAATCGGCTGCACTGTGGTCAGCGTCGATGCCCATAATCTGATGGCCGGGAAACCCCATCTGGTGCTGGGCCTGCTCTGGCAAATCATCAAGGTCGGACTTTTCGCTGATATAGAAATCAGCAGGAACGAAGGTCAGTGAACGCAACGGAGGCTGTAATCTTCCACTTTTATGCAACTTTTATGCTCCTATTAATGGGTTATTTTTGGTAATTTAAACACTTATAATGCACATGTGGTTTGTTGCTCTTATTAAATGTACACCGCATACCTGTAGCCTGCACTCTGTTGGTTTCTCATTCTCAGTATATGGAAAGGCCATGTTTCATTTGAGCCTCCAGAATTCACTCACAGAGCTGCAGAGTCTGCACTAGCACTCTTTCATGATCAACTGCACATGCTGAGCGGCTTTTGAGCATTCAGATCAAGGAGAGTCATTTTAAATTAGATGTGGACTTTCTGATTGGATAATAGACTCTGTGCACAACAACGCCCGGCAACCTCACTATTAGCGTCACTACTTCCTGTTCTATTGTGTATCTATGAGAGTCGTGCAAAATTGAATAAATATTTACAGATATTTAAAGATTTGGACAGCGAGTTACCAGTGGTACATGTTCAAAAGTAAAAAAAAAAAAAAAATCAACGAACACTTCTGCTTTTAGAGAGGTAGAGGTTTGAGACAGAGTTAGATAACTAGCATCAGGGCTCTCAAGTTCTGAAGTTTGGTAGGAGTGAGATTTATATACGGGGAGCGGGGTGGTGCGTGGGACTGCGTTTTTTCCGAGGAGCGGGGGTGCGAGTGACTTTTTTTCGCTGAAAACGCGCGGTGCCTGCATTAAAGAAGAAGAAGAAGAAGACATGCTTTATTCATCCCTGTAGGGAAATTATTTCTCTGCATTTGACCCATCCTTCAGGAGCAGTGGGCAGCTCGTCTTTCAGGCGCCCGGGGACCCATCTCCATGATCCTATTGCTCGGCTTGGTCAGGACCTGGAGCTGGAAGATTTTTACCTAGAGCAGAGGTCTTCAACAGGGGGGTCGCGACCCCTAGGGGGGTCGCGGAGGTACTGCAGGGGGGGTCGCGAAATCTTTTGATTTCACTTTAAAATAATATAATTTTATATTTTATAGTGTAAAATACAGTATTAACCTGTGTATTATTTCCTTGTATTGGATGTACCATAACAGAGTAGCAATGTTTATACATGACACTAAGCTCAATTTAATATAAAACACAATTCTATGCCATATATATAGTCCCTAGTCCCTGGCCCAGTTCGCCATCTGTTTGGGGTCCCTGGCCTGAAAAACGTTGAAGGCCCCTGACCTAGAGCATGTTTTGGGTTGATGGGGGAAACCGGAGTGCCTGGAGGAAACCTATCCAGACACGGGGAGAACATGCAAACTCCACACAGAAAGGCTCGGGTGACCCGGGGATCGAACCCAGACCATGCATGCAAACTCCACACAGAACACACACAGAAAGGTGCCGCCAACTAACCGATTTTCTGGGCACAGAAGCGCTGTGAACAGTGGCTTAACAAAATTTCAGTGTGAGAAAAACCATATGTGGCGTGTGAGCGTGTGAACACGTCGAATTGCGTGTGTCACACTCTCAAAGCGTGAGACTTGAGAGCGCTGCTAGCATGCTGCTGTGCACAGAGCCTATTGTCTTGAACCCAAACATGAAATGACAACATAAACAGCTTGGCTATCATGTCCAATGTTTTTGTAATTATGAATAAATCTGCATTAGAATTGTTATCAGTAAAAGCTCATGTTCAGCTCATATTTGGGGACACAGATAAATCCTGTTTGTGAACTTTGAAAAAAAAAAAAAAGTTACACACCTTTAAGTGATTTTTCTGATTAGAAAAGCTGGAAAGAAAATGAGTAATGATCACCGTCTATGTTTTTTAAGAAAAATTACATTTAAGTTTTATAGTCAACAAATGTGTGTGAATATTTCCTCTACATCTAATATGGATTCTTCTTATTAATCTAAAATCCATTGGTGCTTTAACCTCATTTGTTTTCTGGGTACAGGTCTGGTCTGTCTGCTGATGGATGGAGAGCAGTTGGACCACCTCATGTCCCTGTCCCCAGAGGAGCTGCTGCTGAGATGGGTCAACTACCACCTCCGAAACGCTGGCACCCAGACCATCAGCAACTTCAGCGAAGACATCATGGTATGAAAGACTAAAACCAGCAAAGATGACGCCAGACAAGATTACGTACCACTATTTCTCCAAAGACCATGAGCATTTATTTTGTTAGTTATTTGATGTTATTTGAGGTGAGGTTTTAGTTATTTGAGGTGTTTTAAATGGTTCCCCAAAAGAATAATAATTACTAATCAGTCTGATTAGAAGAGCTTTGAATGAAAATAAAAGTGAGTTAAAACCGAAACTGACCTATTGCCCTAAGGCACTGACCAACATACTTGCAGATTCAATGCATGATATTGTGTAGCAAACCAATTAATATTATTTGCCTCATGGCCCATAGAAGTTCCTATATGATGCTGTAGTTTCACAGTTTTTTTTTTCTTGTCTATTTCTGATCTAGGACTCCAGAGCTTACTTCTACCTGATGGACCAGATTGCACCAAAAGGAGACGGTGACTACAGTATGAGGATCAAGATTGACCTAAGCGGCATCAATGTAGGTCACAAATATTATATTAAGTCACGTTCAATGTTATAATTGTCTAAATGGCCTTTATTTGTGTTATTGAGCTTATCCACATGAAACAAAACCAGCCTTTTTGAAGTAACTTTCATTTTCAGCTTTACAGCTTGTAGACCCAATTGCAAGCAGAAAATAATCAACTAAATGCATATACAGTAGCCCTATTTCTGAAGGTTTTCTGTTTTGATTATTTAATTTAAATGCCTGATCTATAAAGTTATAATGTCCTCCATTAGAAAATGTGTCATTATTTAACACCAGTACCATATGAATGTTTATTAAAGGTGCACTGTGTAACTTTTCTGGTAATGCCACACTATGGAACATCCCAGGCCAAGCAATAACATCTCCATGAGACAAGCTGAAGGCAGATCCTCCATCAAAATAGTTGCACCTTGCATGTTTGAATATTGTTACCATTCCCCCCTGTGTTTCAGGAGCGTGACTTGAAACGTCGTGCAGAGCTGATGCTGCAGCAGGCCGCGCGTCTCGACTGTCGACAGTTTGTTTCTCCTCAGGACGTGGTTTCAGGAAACAGTAAACTCAACATGGCCTTCGTCGCCAACCTCTTCAACACCCACCCTGCCCTGGACAGGGGGGGCATGGACGGAGTGGATATGGGCCGAATCGAGGGTAAGAGAGTACAGCTGTAATGTGTAATCAGGATAATCGTGATAATAAGTAGTAAACTATTAAAATAATTGCAATAGTATTTTGATTGTAATTGTCAAAGTTCATATATTACACAAAATGGATTCTTGTGCATTTTATAATGTTGTTACCTCATCAAAAACATACCTGGAGTTGTGCTTTGTTTCATGCACACATGTTTGCGTAATCATGCATCATTAGTCTGTCTACATCTCCAAAGCTCAAAATGCTCTGTTGTGATGTCATGAAGCTGTAGTTTTCATGTTAACAGCTTCCTTTTACCTTTAGTTCAGTAGAAATCGGCAATTCAGGGGCTGAAAATCTTCAAATGATTTAAAGGTCCCATGGCATAAAATTTTCACTTTCTGAGGTTTTTGAACGTTAATGTGAGCTCCCCTACCCTGTTTAGCCACCCCCCCCATGGTTAAAAGTTGCGAAATGTCTAAACTGAGCATTTGCGATCCTTTTCTGCGTTACAAAAAATCGGAGCTCAAACGGGCGATTTTGAACAAGGCACCTTATTGACGTCAGATCGAAAAAAGAAATGCAAATGCAGTTCCACCCCCGTCTGTCTGTACTCAGCGTCTCTGTAAATCACGCCCAGAGAGTTTGGACTGCGAATGCGCTAGGCAATGCGAAATGCATTTTTTTATTTGCCTGGAGGCACATCCGAGTGTTTCTAGGCTCAGAAGTCCTTTATCTGAGCCTCTGGACCTTTGAACAGCAGTGGTTTAATTTTATTTTCTGTGGAAATGTGTTTATTTTTCAATGGAACGCTTCAAATCTCTCCCCCGTGCAAAAACACGGAAATGGATCAGAGGGCACAGCTGACAGCGGAGAGCGGAGAGTTTGGCCACGCCCCCACCCTCTACTATTGGCCAGCTCTTTTCTCCTCATTTGCATTCAAGCAACAACGCCCATTATGGAGTGTTCAGAGGGAGAAAAATTACTCTCTCATCTTATCTCTGTTTCTCATGCACTGAGTGTTGATTTTGAAGAAGGATTCATTTACAGTATTAGGGAACCATTAAGGAGCCATATAAAAGCATCAAGAAGTACCATGTCATGGGACCTTTAAATGAAGGTGTATGGATTTTAAAAACACTTCCTGATTTACCACATAACATCACAAGTTTTTTTTTTCTGTTTGAGAGAAGAACTGAGACTAAATATGCAGGATTTGTGTGTTAAACATGTGTGAATGAAACAAAACAAAACTCCAGGTATGTACTCCAGGTACACTTACCACATTTACACCTATTTGTTTAGAAAATATATTTGAAAAAATCTCAAACTGCAGTTAGGTATCTGACTAGCCGACGAATCAAAAAATAATCGCTGACTAATCGACTGCTGCAAACTTGAGCTGCAGTTGAGTGAGACAGAAACACAAAGTTCAACCATAAACAGCTGACAGAGCAGAGTCACCGGTGCAGGGCTCTGCAGATAGAGGTCAGGTAATTGGTTCAGTGAGGAAATTAAATGGGAGAGATTGTGCCATTGTAGCTGTCATAAACATGTACAGCCAAGCCTATTGTCACATACTGTATTAGTATCAGGTAATACTATATAGAGTTAATAAAGCATGACCAACCATAACCCTAATTAAAGATCCCATGACATGTTACTTCTTGATGCTTTTATATGGCTCCTTAATGGTTCCCTAATACTGTAAATGAATCCTTCTTCAAAATCAACACTCAGTGCATGAGAAACAGAGATAAGATGAGAAAGAGTAATTTTTCTCTCTCTGAACAGTCCATAATGGGCGTTGTTGCTTGAATGCAAATGAGGAGAAAAGAGCTGGCCTATAGTAGAGGGTGGGGGCGTGGCCAAACTCTCCGCTCTCGCTCTGAGCGCTCTCTGATCCATTTCCTTGTTTTTGCACGGGGGGAGAGATTTGAAGCGTTCCATTGAAAAATAAACACATTTCCACATAAAATAAAATTAAACCACTGCTGTTCAAAGGTCCAGAGGCTCAGATAAAGGACTTCTGAGCCTAGAAACACTCGGACGTGCCTCCAGGCAAATAAAAAAACGCATTTCGCATTGCCTAGCGCATTCGCAGTCCAAACTCTCTGGGCGTAATTTACAGAGACGCTGAGTACAGACAGACAGGGGTGGAACTGCATTTGCATTTCTTTTTTCGATCTGACGTCAATCAGGTGCCTTGTTCAAAATCGCCCGTTTGAGCTCCGATTTTTTGTAACGCAGAAAAGGATCGCAAATGCTCCGTTTACACATTTCGCAACTTTTAACCAGGGGGGGGGGGGCCCTAAACAGGGTAGGGGAGCTCACATTAACGTTCAAAAACCTCAGAAAGTGAAAATTTCATGCCATGGGACCTTTAAATAGTTACTCCCTGAAGCCTTAATAATTCATAATAAAGTATTTGTTTATTTAATCTTTGTTCATGCTTTATTGAGGCTAATCATGGTGTTGTTTAGGCCTGTCACAATAATAAATTTGAAGTACGATATATTGCTACAGAGAAATATAGCGATAAACAATAATAACTACTTTATGGCGGCACGGTAGCTGAGTGGTTAGCGCTCTTGCTTCACAGCAAGAAGGTTCCGGGTTCGATCCCCGGGTCACCCAGGCCTTTCTGTGTGTGTTCTGTGTGGAGTTTGCATGCATGGTCTGGGTTCGATCCCCGGGTCGCCTGGGCCTTTCTGTGTGGAGTTTGCATGTTTCTCCCCGTGTCTGGATGGGTTTCCTCCGGGCACTCCGGTTTCCCCCATCAACCCAAAACATGCACCATAGGTACTCCAGCTTAGGTCCTGACCAAACCGAAGCAAGAAGATCATGGAGATGGTCCCCGGGCGCCCTAATGTGTGTGCTGCCCACTGCTCCTAATATATATATATATATAGGATGGGTTAAAATGCAGAGAAGAATTTCTCCAGTGTGAGATCAATAAAGTCACTTCTTCTTCTTCTTCTTATACCACATTTGGTAAACCAGTTTTTAGGTATGCAGTATCAAAGACATGGGCTGCAACAAATAAATATCAGAATGCACTAATAATTAGGGATATAAGTTATTTATTTTACCCTCTACAGCTCAAATTTTAAATTTCTAAAGAAAAATGTCAAAGAATCTCTTGCCTAAGGACATGACGGACAAAACACTATAGATGTTAAATTTGGGTATTCTGGATAAATAAAAAGCTTTAAAAAATGAAACCGTGATTTGACTATATTTCTTTACATTATCTTTTGTCTTTTCAGCTGAAACAAGAGAAGAGAAAACCTTCCGTAACTGGATGAACTCTCTGGGCGTTTCTCCATCTGTCAATCACCTATACTGGTGAGAACTGTGTGTATAATATTCTGACTATATGGCAATACGTTTCGCAGCTCATCCAAGCTGCTTCTTCAGTTCTGGTCTGGTCATAATGTGGTCTACTCCATTCAGTGTAGTGAAGACTGCAGTGAACGCTACATTGGAGAAACAAAACCACCACTTCACAAGAGGATGTACCAACACAGACCCGAGAGCCAGGGTGAACCTCAGTCTGCTGCACATCTCCACCTAGAAGCCACGGGCCACTGAACTGATTTGAGAGGGGAGTTAAAGAGGCTATTTTTGTCAAGAAAGAGAATCCTTCCTTGAACAGAAATGGAGGTCTCAGACATCATTTGTCTCCAATTTACAACTCTATCCTCAAACCTAAATCAAAACAAACAAAGAAAACAATAGGGCAGCAGGTCAGGTCCAGATGTGTGAAAACACCCATTATGGCCCTGAATGGTTCTGCTAACATGACCCCACACTCAGTGCAAATTCAATAGGCCTTCCTAACAGAAACTGTAAACAAATAGGTGTGTTAGTCTCAGAGTAATTTCATTGTAGTTAGTATACCCTTCAGACAGATATAGGCAGTGTCCACCAGCGTCTGACCAGAACTGAAGAAGCAGCTTTGATGAGCTGAGAAATGTATTTGACCAAATAAACTTCTGTCCAGTTGACAAATTGAATTTCTCCTTTTGCCCTGGATTCTACCTGGACGACTGAGGGATTGATTCTACACACATTCTGACTATAGGCTAAAGCAACTACTCAAATCAACTGAAGCTATAATAATAATGAATAGGAATGACATATTGTTTTGACTTCATCTTTTGCAGGGATCTCTGTAATGGTTTGGTGATTTTGCAGCTTTTAGAAAAGGTTAAAGTGTATGTAAACTGGAGGAAAGTCAACCAGCCCCCATATCCTGCACTGGGAGGCAACATGAAGAGGGTATGTGGACTAAAAATTTGAATATTTCATTTCATTTATTTATTCAACAGGACAATGTACAGCCACATAATGCCAAAGGCAGAGATGCTTGTACCAGATTATAACTTGAAAGCTAATTTCCATCTGTAGTCCTTTAGGGAGAAGAGGACAAGGGACATTATATACAGTGCAAAAAAAACATACATATTCCATACTCTCAGACATACATACTCCCATTCATCCTCGACATACATTGTTACATGTAATGCAGTAATGTAACACATTACAGGGAAGAAAATCTGTAATATATTACTCGTTACAATGCCAGTAATGCACATTACAATGCATTTTTAACCTGCTTTGTTTTTGTGGGTTTTGCGTTTTCTTCATACAAAGTTCGCGGATCACCGCGAGATCAGCTGCTGAATCTGATAAGTCCGCGCAGAACATTACATTTCATACAAAGTTCCGCGAGATCAGCTAGTGATATAAAAGTCCACGCAGACCATTCCATTTCCTTTTACTTCGTCTCGAACTGGCAGACTGACAAAGGATGACAGAACCAGAAGAATCGGATAGTGCTAGCTCCTTTTCAAGATGGGCATACGCCCACTACTTTCACTTCGTTCAAAATAAGGACTCCAAGAACATTTTAGTTAAATGCACACTGTGTGTGAATCCCAAACCTCTTTCCACGTTGAAATGCAGTACAAGCAATTTGACGAAGCACTTGCAGAGGTGCCATAGCACCACGAAGGAAAGGAGGGGATGGGACAGGGAACAATACAGTCTGCAGGCTCCCAAAACCTCCTGGATGCAGGTGAAAGTCATGACACATGAGAGATTTGCACTGTAGATGCCAAATCCTTATTTCCAGTCATTTTGGCGAGAGTAACTAAAGTAATGCAAAAGTAGTGTAATGCCTTACTTTTTATTTAGAGTAATATTGTAATGTAAGGCATTACTTTAAAATGACAGTAACAAGTAATAAGTAGTGCATTACACTTTTTGAGTAACTTGCCCAACACTGATTGTAATACAAAGCAGAAACTGCTTACATTTCAAATTCATTATGCTAAAAATTAACAGTTATAGCTCAACAAATTCATATATATTTTTTCTTTTTTAAAAGTTCACTATAATAAACATAATTGCATAGTTTTGCAATATCAATTAGAGCATTTGTAATATCAATTTAAAATGTTTCAGTGCGTGCATCTCTGGTTTTCAATGAACCACGTCCTTAGTTCTCTAGAAAAGTTGCTAAAATTATTTTCGTGTCTCAGTTCAGTAGGGAGTTTGTTCCATTGCTTTGTTGCTTGGTATGAGAATGCAGACTGGGCCAGGCTAGTTCTGCACTTGGGAATACTGCATAGTCCGCTGCTAGAGGCTCTGGTGATTCTTGTTGTTACTTCTGAGGTCTAATGAATGAACTCTTTGTGTGTGTTTATTTCAAATGTCCAAATATGATGTTAAATTAATTCAATGTTAAATGTTTAAATAGCTTGAGAATTGTAACTACGCTGTGGAGCTGGGCAGAGATGCGGCACACTTCTCTCTGGTGGGGGTCGGAGGTCAAAACATAAACGAAGGGAGCCCCATGCACACACTGGCCCTGCTGTGGCAACTCATGAGAAGGTAAAATAAATATTTAATTACATCCAGTTCTTCTTTTTGTAGTATTAGAGACTGGGGCTGGAGATCACATGGCCCACAATAGAAATAATATTAAAATATCTCTAAAATACTCCAATTTGACTAGCCGATAAAATGTTTGTTTATTTGGGCAAGACACTTCACCTCACATTGGCCACTTACAGCAGGAAGAGCACCTGACATAAAAAGTAAAAACCCAAACAAAACATTTACGAACGCTAGAAATTGTAGAAGTAGAGATGAAGATGTGGTGAAGCTCCTCTAATTAACTAAATGTAATGAACTGAGCCTCTGGCCATGTCATTGTTACATTATTATTACATTTCTTCATTATCCTGATTAATACATCTCCTCTCTCATTAGATACACGGTGCTGGTGCTGTCTGATCTCGGAGACGGGGAGCGTGTCGGGGACAATATCATCTTGGACTGGGTCAACACCACACTGGGCCCCAAACTCAAAGACTCACACATCAACAGCTTCAAGGTCAGAGTCATACAGCCTGTTATGGAAATGAAATACCTGTGGCTAGTTTTTGACACACAGAGTGATATTACATGTTTTCCATCTAAATACAATACGCACATTTTATGAAGATGCATATAAAATTCCCCCTAAATATGTTTTCTGTAAAAGTTTTTGATGAAAAAAGAAGTGTCACCATGCAAGCTAAACATTCTTAAATGAGTGAATCGTAGCATACACCTGTTTCATTTCAATGTTAGTAATAATTTCTTTATTGTTTTTTTTTTTATTAAAGGCACATATTATGGTATTTTCTTTCTTTTTCTTTGTTATAATGTTCCTCCCTCATTACGAACCTACCAGGAGTTGTGTTTTGATTCATTCACACATGTTCAACACACAAACATATTTATACATATTTAAACTGAGATCTTTTCACACTTTGTTCCACCAATCATTTGGATTATTTCAGCCCTGGACTTGCCTGTCTCTTTTGAACAAAAGGTAAAAGGTAGCTGTTAATTTGAAAACTACCGCTACATCACAAGGTGGAACAGAGCATTTAGAGCTTTGTTGACACACTAATAATAAAGGATTACTCAAACATGTGTGAATGAAACAAAACACAAAACAACACAACAAAACTCCAGGTATATTTTTGAGAAGGTAACAGGCAGCATTATAACATGGCTTGAAGCTCACAAGGGTAGGTTTGTGCAATATTGAACCTTTAAATCAAATATGTTTTTGACAGGACAAAAAGATCAGCACCAGTCTGCCTGTTATTGACCTGATTGATGTCATTGCTCCTGGGAATGTCAAGTGGGACATGGTGCAGAAAAGTGAGAAAGGAAGAAGCTTGACCAAAGAAGACAAACTCAACAATGCCAAGTAAATTCACAAGTTCCTTAACATTTTTTTTTTTTTTTGCATTTGATTATGAAGATTTCAAATACTGAGATCCACTATGTGTCTCTATCTTTCATTCCAGGTATGCAGTGTCACTGGCTCGTAGGATTGGAGCTCGGGTCTATGCTCTTCCTGATGATTTAGTGGAGGTGAACCCCAAAATGGTCCTGACAATTTTCGCTTGTCTCATGGGCCATGGCATGAAAAAGGCAAACCACTGAAGCGCAGACCTTATTTGAATACTACAACTCCCACAATGCCTCTCTCTGTCCTACAGATTTGTGGCACACTGACATCCATACAATAAAAATATATTTTTCCATGACTGTAAATTATTGCCTTTTTAAATGTACACTGATACAATAATAAAGCTACAACAAAAATATAAAATACAGACATTCAAACGGCATCATTTGATTGTATATTGCAGATCTTATTTTTTTCTTTAAGTATTATAATGTATATTTTAATAAGTGCTTATATTAATGTTGTGCGAATTGCTATGTAATTAATTCAGCTGAGTTGTCTTCAGACTTTGTGTTCTCAGGTATTTTAGTTTTTTATTGATTAAAAATAAATGTCATGGTGTAGGCTGTTGTGTATTTTTTCTGTTTAAATGTATATCTAAGCTCCAAATTTTAGGTTTTAAAGCTCTAAGTGTTTTTTTTTTAATGAAACTTGGCTACCTAATACTAATTATTTACTAATTATTAATATATACAGTCTATTCAAGTTGAAACTCATTATAAATATAAAAGTGAAAACAGACTACACACATTTCCAACACTAGGGGCGCTGTTTTTTCACTATTTTTTACCCCTTTTGCTTTCCGTACCAAAACAAAGGCGCACGTCATTTTGGAGCGAAAGTTTTGACAGCATGGACGAGATGAGCTCCTATATCGACATGATAACAACCTCAATCCCGCTTCACATTATATAATAAAGAAAATAACTGTATATTGGAACATCGTTTTGGGCAACGATGGAGGGTTTGGAGATGTCAGCGATGATTCCTGCGCTCCAGGAGCTGGCAAGGTGAAGGAAGCTAAAGTTGACTCGGCTAGCTTAACTTTTGGTCACGCTGGGAAAAAAGTATTACCTTGAGAAGCATCGGGTTAAATATACTGTTGATTGAATACATATTATTGTTTACAGTGCCAGTGCAGCGGAATATGAGCAGGCTGTGCAGAAGCCTCGTCAGATCCTCTGTCAGTTCATTGACAGGATCCTGACCGATGTGGATGTTGGTGAGTTGTTTACTATTACTATGTTGTGTCCTGTGACAGTAAATAATATGCTGAAAAAGGTCATTAAATCTATTTGATTGTAGGTTTCACTTTACTTGTCCAATTTTTTTTTCTAAATCTGTACTTGCACATACTACTTCACATCAAAATCAGGACTAAACATGAATCTGGATCAGGACCAGACCAGTGTCCACATCAAAAGGGCTAAAATTTTTGACCCCATAATTATCTTGTTAATCAATATTCAATGTAATTTATTTCCCCCATATTTATTACTGTCTTAATTTTATTTATATTGATTGCAGTTTAACATTGTCATATTTTATCTTTAGTTTTATATTATTCAACTTAAAACAGTGTAATAAATAGATCATATAGACATAATTTCTATGTTGTTTCTTTTCAGTTGCGCTGGGACTCAGTAAAAAGTCCAGTTCGGAGCCAGCCTGTGTGATGCTGCTTCACTTTGTTCAACACATCATCAAATCCTCGTCTCTCATGTTTGCTAATCCTGCTTGTCAACCCGCGGACTACCCAGAAGCCACTCAGAGCTGCACTGGTCAGAGCTCTTGTTATATACCCCTTAATATTTACTTATTGCAATTTATTTAATATAATTTTGTGAAGAACAAGGTTCTAAAAATTTTAATAAAATTAGGTTAGGATTTTGTTCACCTTATGGATTCAAGGATGTCAGTGAGGTTAGCTTTTCATTGTAGATGGTTAATCACTTCAAATAAAAGGTTTATTTATAACTATCACCCAAGTGCTAGTAGTGTCAGATTGTTTATATTTGCTCATTAATGATTTAGTGACTTTAAAGGATTCCTTTTATGTTTTATTTCATCACAATTACTTTAGTATTTTGCCTTTTTAAACTTTGTTTTACATATTATTTATAAGTTTTTAGAAAATGGTAAAAAAAAAAAACTGAAAAAGATGACTTTACACACATTTTTTTTTCTTCTCTCTATTTAGACTTCAGTAAATGGGTGCTGGTGCGAATGCTACGTGTGGCTGCTTCTCCGGACTGTGAGATCATCCACGACAGGATCTGTGATGTTCTCAGTCTTTTATTGCACACTTTACGAGTCCGGGCTCCTCTGATTTACAGCCATCTCACCAAAGAACTAATTTCCCTTCTGCAAAACCTCACCAACATCATCCACGACCATCTCCTAACTCTGGCTGGACAGGGGCACCTTTTGGGAGCCCATTCTCACTGCCAGTGGCCAGTTACCTTAAATTGCTTAAATATTTATAGCGCTTCTTCTTACCTCACTCCTTCCCCTCTTGTGCTGTCACATCCGTCATCTTTGGAATCGCTCACAATAGTCACAATTAAAATCATAACAGATTCACTAAGAGGTGTAGTTTCGCCACGTGACCTAAGTATCGCATGGGAATCTGCATGCTCCTTGTTATCCAATGGGACGATCCGATTGAAAAAGCCTGCTATGGTGATGCTAAGAGAGCTGGTTGAGATTGGAGATTTTCTTGAATTGCAAAGTCATAATTTCTTCATGCCATTTTTGGATTTGTTGGAAGCGCATATGGATCTGCTCTCATCTGATATGGAAATAGACCAGCTTTATGATGGAGAGCTGCTGAAATTGACTCGGTGTGTTTTTCAGTCGCCAACTGTTACAAACTTTGAGCCCATTTACCTTTCACAGTTGTTTGAGTCTCTTTGTGCCATTGGAGCCACACAGGAGAAATTAGGGACAGAAGTACAAGAAACAGTCTGTTATATTTTTAATTTCTTGTTGTCTGATGCACTGGTTTATGAAAATGCTGCAACTCTGAGGAGGCAAAGGGTCACTGAAGTTTGCAAGACATTGGCAAAAGCGGTTGGAAGCACGAATCAAGCTCAGGTATGTTTATGTAGATTTAATTAAAGCCACAGTATGTAACATTTTAGCCATAAAATAGACAAAAAGAAAAGCATGTTTTTTTCATTATGGTTGTGTTTTTGCACTGATAAACATACATCCTTGCTCTTCAGTGTGCGGAGGGTTTCCTCAAAGCAGCTCTCAAAGCTGAGACAGCTGTGGTGATGCAGGAGTCAAAAGAAGAGGAGCCACCTGCTAAAAGATCAAAATCACCCAAATCTGTAAAGGCAAAAACGTACGTATGTGTGCATTAGAAATAAAATTAGTTAATAAAGGTGCACTATGTAATTTTTCTGATGGTGGGTCTGTCACTTGTTGGTCTCCATATGGATATTTTTTTACCTAGATTGTTCATTTTATAGTAACTTGTTCATCTCCATGGAGACAAGAAAGTGGTACCACTAGGCCAAGTTGCAGGTCAGATCCTCTATGTAGAGAGGTGACCATTTTCCCGTTAGAATGCAAGGTATTTCTCAGCAATGCAGAAACCCATTACTGAATAAATGCTAGATAAATATGTTGTAATGCCATGACAACATGATGGAACATTCCAGACAAAGCAATGACCTCTCAATGGGACAAGCGATCAGAAAAGTTACAAAGTGCACCTGTAGTATTATATTATTTCTGCAACATAATGATTCATACTGTTTATTTCTTTAACAGTGAGATAGACATGCGCCTTTGCAGTGAAGTTTGGGCTGTAATCAACGGTCGTCTGGAGGAGCTGTTAAATTTTGTGAACTCAAAATCACCTGGAGCTGAAAACCTTGAAATCCTTTCTGCTGTTCAGGGCCTGGCTCTCATCCTCCATTTAGCTACACTTTGTTCCTCACCTACAAGGTACATTTAAATACAATCAATCACACTTCTGGACCTAAAGGAGACTATTATGTAAATAAACTTTTATGAGCTTTACCCTTATTATAACTGTTTCCTGATCATTAGTAACACTACACTGTAAGGTTAAAAGGCACAGGAACGCTGCACAATAAATGTCTTTGATTCTGAGCAGTGAACAAACAGCAGTTAAAGTGACTCCAGTTCAGTAATATATAATATCACTACAATAAAGTGACTCAGATGATTGTGTACAGTGCAGTGATGGACAGTGATGGTTACACAAATAAGTAGCAGGTAAAGTGACATTAAATAACATTGCACATTGTTATTATTACTATGGAGATAACACATGGTTGCTATGGAGATGAGCATGACTAGCATTGATCATTGTACAGTCTGACAGCAGCAGGAAGGAAAGATCTGCGAAATCTCTCTTTAACACAGCGAGGGTGAATCAGTCTGTCACTGATGCTGCTCTCCAGAGCCGACAGAGCGTCCTGCAGGGGGCGACACTCATGGACCAGCATAGACATGAGTTTAGCCAGGACCCTCTTGTCCCCCACCTGGTGCACTGAGTCCAGAGGACAGCCCAGGACTGAGCTGGACTTCCTGATGACCTTGTCCAGTTTCTTCTTCTCCCTCTCTGTGACGCTGCTGCTCCAGCAGACCACACCGTACAGGATGGCTGATGCCACCACAGAGTCATAGAATGATGTTTGAAATAACACCACAAAGATATTTGTTTTAAGTTAAATTTTGAGCAGGAAGTCAATGGGCCAGTTTCTCTTATTAAGCTCAATAAAATAAATAAAGGTATAAAAATAAAATTAGGATCTTTTGAATGTTTATATTTTAATTCAAAAATATATTCAAAAATATATCATGGTATGTCTTATTTGATTACAGGTGTTAATCAAAGGTATTTTGTATTGTATCTTTCTCTCTAGCTCTGACGCACCGCTCCTCTGGTTCTCGACTGAAACGCTTGGTAGAGCTCTAAACACTTGTAAATCAGTTTTGGATGGAGGTGGAAAATCTGTTGAAAACAAAAGCTACCATCAGTCTGTGCTTCAGTCCACTATTGGCATCCTGGACTCTGTCATCTTTCTAACAAGTGAGTTAATCAAGAATGAGATTCAATCATGTCTAATCAAGCGATGAAAATCAAAGGTCACTGATTAAAAGTCTTAATTGTTTATGAAATTAATGACATTTCTACACCACGTTCCAAATTATTATGCAAATTGTGTTTAAGTGTCATAAAGGTAAAATGTTTTCCAGTGAAACTCATGGTCTTGTGTCTCACTCACCTGTGCCAATGAGTTTGCCCGGTGCGTCCAATTAAAGGAAAAAACAACTTAAGGATAGTCCAAATTATTGAGCAGAGCAACATTTTCAAGCAATATTGGAAAGAAAATCTTCCCCATATCTTTAATGCTGAAAAGTGTGAAATAGTTGAATACCTTGGCCAAGCTATAAAAACCTTAGATATTTCACGAAAACTTAAGCGTGATCATTGTACTATTAAGAGATTTGTAGCTGATTCAGAGCACATGCAGATTTGTGCAGATAAAGGTACAATGTGGAAGGTTTCTGGAAAAGACTGGATGGGACCATAACAGGGACCATGTGCAAACACATGAATCTCATCAAAGAAGATATGCTTTACACCAGATTTAGCTAAATCTAGTTTCCATCTACAGTCCCTGGGCAGGTTAACAAACAATTAAAATGCATCAAAATATCTATGTTTATTTGAAATGTTATCTGCTATAATTGAGCTAAAAGTGCATCCTACATTACAATTTACTTGTCTCTATGGCGTTTGTTATATTTTGCCTCTCTACTCATAGTGAACAAACACAGTGAAGATGGGCTCCAGCGCAGAGTCTGTGCCCTCTTGTCTCTGCCCTGGGTGATCGAGCTCAAGTCGGTTTCAGCCTTCAGAACTTCAGCTTTCCCTTCCTGGATATCTGGGTTAGCACAAAGACTAACCTTTTGTTATAGTAAGTTCTTCAAATTGACCAAAACATTTTCAAAGTTATCTAGTATTTTGTAAAGTTACAGCTTAGACCGTAACTATTGACAATTGTTCTTGAAATTGTACTTAAGGGCTATTTTAATCTTTACACAACTATAACTAATGTTCTTATACATTTTATTTTCAGCCCCTGAGATTCAAATCGACTGCCTTTCTCTGCTGGCCCTCCTCCGTCAGGGTGTGTGTGACCAGTGGAGGGCGCTGGTGTTTTCAAACTCTCTGAAAAATCCAGAGGATTCAATGAGAGCTGCAGCTGTGCGGGCCTTTCCACTGTTGCTACATCATCTGCGAAAAAGTCATTACAACCTCATCAACTCTGCTCTACTGTACGTAACTGTATAGACTAATATTTATAACAGTTATAACATTATTATCACTTGTATTCTTATCAAAACCACATCACTTGTTCACTATCCTCAAATCCTTAAAATTCTAACATGCTTTTAGCCATTCAAATGTGGACAACATTTGAAATGAATAGGTCCAACTTTTCAGTCCCAGTAACAGTGCTGATAAATTGATTTCTGTTGATACTTCTGTTCAAATTAACATCCTCATTAAATAATACATTATTTTAATACATTATGTTTTTGGTCTAGAATATACTCTACACAATAGCTGATCTTATATGACCTTATATAATTGGTCAATCATATAACATCATATCTGCAACAAGTATGTATCTGTGTAGGTGCACCTCTAAATTGACCAAATTAATCCCATCCAGTAACAGGGTAAAGTAATAATGAAGGACTATATTTGTGACTTATTTGTAGTCATAATGTTATGCCTGATTTGAACTGTATTTCATATTGTGTTTCTAGTCTTCGGTTAGAGGACAGTTCAGTTGAAGTCAAGCAGGAGCTCTCCAGGATCATTGGTCATTTGAGCTGTATTCAGTCTGAAGTGTCTGAACTGAGCGACTCAAATATGGTGTCTATGTGTCCTTCTCTCTCCTGCCATCGACTCTGCCTCTTGACCAAACATAAACAGAACACCACAGCTCTTCTGAAAGCCTCTTTTGTCCAACCTTTTCTGCCTCTCCTCAAACAACAAGCCCCAAGCAGCATCAAACTAGGTACAGTTATTTTAATTTAATTTTCTAGTTGCTCACTCTTCATACACCAGAAAAGATCGTTACCAGTTACCTAGTACTTCAGTCATAATTAACCCCAATTTAGACCTGGTTCAGACCTATTATCTTTCTTCTTGTGTTACTAGAGCCATTTTTTTTATTAAGTGATGATAATAAAAGTGATAATAGTATAAAAACTGTGTGCTAAACTAGTATAAATTGTTTATTTTATGTATTTTTTTATGTTACGTTATTTAGCCTTTCTGGAAGCCCTCCCACACTTGTGTCAGCATGTGAGCCTGTCCAGTGGAGACAGCGACTCGAGGGAAGTATCGTGCGCTCTGATTGGTCTAATCGAAGACTCCGACGCTGCGGTCAGAGCAAGTTTCGGCCAATCAGTGCGCTTCCTCCTAACAGACAATGGACAAGCCTCTGAGCAGAACTTTCTTAATGACGTAAGTTGTGAAGTGAATACTGATTATTACACATTTATTACAAAAAATTGTTTAGGAAAACTTCACATGTTTTTAATCAGAAATGTCATGATATTAAAGATTTGACATTGGAAAACATGGCCTTTTTGATCTGTTTTGCATGTGATATTCTTACTGTGAGCGGGCTTGCCTTGCCACAGATCTGATCTTTAACTTGGCCTGGTTGCATTCTCTTGTTCATATTATTCATATTTCTTTATTAAAATTCTGTCTGTCCAGCTTTTAGTGGCTCGTCTAAAGGAAGGTTTCAACAATGCCAAGTTAAAACGAGACGATGGTCTTCGCAACACTCTCATCCTCACAACTGGAGAAATTGGCCGGTACAGTAACAACTCTGTCCTACTCTGTACTACATTAAGCAAGTATACGTGAATAAAACTAGTGATAACACACATACATATTTGTTGTACATATTTACCAAAACTAATAGTCTTCTGAATACCTGCAAAAATATTGTTAAAGGTCCCATGACATGGTACTTTTATATGGTGCCTTAATGGTTCCCTAATACTGTAAATGAATCGTTCTTCAAAATCAAGACTCAGTGCATGAGAAAGACACATGTACAGAGTCAGAGTCAGAAAATCTCTCTGAACGACTCATTCTGGGCCTTGTTGCTTGAATGCAAATGAGAAGGACAGATAGGTTAGAGGAGCGTGTGGTGTGCGCTGGCCCCACTTCTGTGTTTTAAGAGCGGAGGAAGAAAGGAGAGCCTTTTCAATGAAAAAAAAACACATTTTCACAGAAAATAAAATTAAACCACTGCTGTTTCAGATGTCCAGAGGCTCAGATAAAGGACTTCCGAGCCTAGAAACACTCGCACGTGCCTCCAGGCAAATTAAAAAAACGCATTTCGCATTGCGTAGCTCATTCGTGGTCCAAACTCTCTGGGCGTGATTTACAGAGACGGTGGGTAGACATCCAGACGGGGGGTGGAGCTGCATTTTTCGATGTGACGTCAATCAGTTTCCTTGTTCAGAATCGCCCGTTTGAGCTGTGTTTTTTTCTAACGCAGAAAAGGACCGCAAATGCTCAGTTTACACATTTTGCAACTTTTAGCCATGGGGGGGCCCTAAACAGGGTAGGGGAGCTCACATTAACGTTCAAAAACCTCAGAAAGTGAAAATTTCATGCCATGGGACCTTTAAAGGTTTAATCTATACCTTGGGAAATTATAGACAAAGGAATAACATTTCCATGGAGACAAGCACACAGTGCACCTTTTTAAGTAAAAATCCCTAATCGTTTTCTCCATCAGAGCGTCCCAGGGCAGTATGGTGTCCTTCTCTCTGCTCCGGCTACTTCACTGCCTCTTGTCTAAGTCCTCTCCTGTGTCTGTGGCGGCGTACACTCAGATCAGATCTCTGGCCTCTGCAAAAGGACTCAAGCTACAAACACTGTTCAGCCAATACAAGAACCCCATCTGCCAGGTGAGCTTTGAGAGTAACTACTGAACTACTGAAAGGGCTGTGTAGAAGAATAAGATGCATCTGATTACTATGATAATTTACTCTGCTGGATTATGTCTGTTGTTAAGTCTTTTAGTTAGTCTTATTCTCTTTCTGTTCTTTCCTATGTTGAATATTGCAATAACACAATTCACAATATTCAACAAATCATTTATAAACTTGTGTCAAAACTAAACCAAAGTTACTTGTGGCTAAAGTAGAAGAGATGTAATATAGAACAGATAAGATAATGTGACTAAAACCAGATTTTTGTAAAAAAAAAAAAAAATTAACATTATTAGCAACATTAGTTTGTAGCATTTTAACAAAATGTGATAGAGTTAGCTGCTCTATCACATTTTGTTAAAATGTAGATAGATATGGATAGTGAAATGATCGTACTATGATAATGTACTCCCTTGCCAGCTACATTTGTCTTCTATATTATATTTCTGTGTTTTCTCTGTAGTTCCTGGTTGAGTCTCTGCACTCGCGTCATGCCTCAGCGTTGCGGAGCACACCAGATCAAAGCAGTGAATCGGCCAATCAGAGAGAGCTTGCCCTAGACATCCTCGCTCAGATCGCTCACGCTTTTGACTTTCCCGACCTCTACCGCTTCCTCACTGTAAGCACCGCATGTGTGGACTTATGTGTGGACTCATTTTCAATCCAGTAGGCAGCAATTAACATTCAAATATGTATACAAAATGAAGCTGGATTGGAGCAATTTTCATTATTGTAAATTAATTTATTGTAAGAAAAAAATATATTTTGCTTTTACATTTTTTATATACTACTACTAGACTTGAATTAGTTATCTACTTTCTTGGTTCTTCTTTTCTGAAACTATTTTCACTGGGATTAATAAAGTAATTTCTGATTAGATTTAAGCAAATATACTGCTAATATTCAACTGATTTATATTACCTAGCTGTCTTTACTAAATGAAAATTGAGCTTAATAATATTTCTTTCATGTAGCGAACACTTCAGGTGCTGCTTCCTTACCTGGCAGCCAAAGCGAGTTCCACAGGCTCCGCCCTCATTCGGACTTTAGCCAATGAGCTGAAGGCAAACAGGAGAGAGATCCTCATCAACAACTTCAAATACATATTCAGTCATTTGGTTTGTTCGTGCACTAAAGAGGAGCTGGAGAGGGCTTTTCACTATCTACAGGTATCAAAGTCAAAATATGTCTTCATAGCAGTTTTGATCAAATTATGTCTTCTGTTTTATAAAAAACACATTGTAAAATAGATAAAAGTTTATTGTTATCTTTTGAACTGCAATGACGAAAAAAGCTTGACATGTAAATAAAAAAAAGCTAAGAAACAGCAAAACATTATTAAAAATTACAACTAATTAAAGAAAAGATTCATGTTTGTAGAATTTTTAAGAACTTGTGAACATCAGAATCGGCAGTTTATCTTTTGTCTTGTCTCAATTTGATTCCCATTACTACATTAAAATAAATAGATGTAGCTCTTATAAAGCTATACTCTTCATTTCTCTATTTTCAGAGTGAAACTGAGATTGAACTGGGGTCTCTCCTACGGCAAGACTTCCAAGGACTTCACAATGAACTACTGCTTCGGCTGGGAGAACATTATCAACAGGTCTGAAAACCTAGCATTATCCACCTCAATAATACTAAAATAACTATTTTAATACGAAAATAACTATTCATTACTTTTTATAGGTCTTCAATGGTTTGGCAATCCTGGCATCATTTGCATCCAGTGATGACCCATATCGAGGTCCTCGTGACATCACATCCCCAGAGAGAATGGTGGGTATTTTTGTACTTTATACTTTTATATTTGTTGTTATTATTTTGCCTTAAACATTATTATTCACACTTGTTTGCTGATAGGCTGATTATTTACAACCAAAGCTGTTGGGGATTCTTGCCTTCTTCAACATGCAGCTTCTCAGCTCCAGTGCAGGAGAGAAGGATCGAAAAAAAATGGTATGATCTATTGATATTGATAATATTAAATTATTAGATCAATCAGTCCTTTTTTATAGGGCCCTTTATAACACACAAGGTGACTAAAGTAAAATCAACCCAATATAAAAACATAAAATGATGAAGTAAAACAAATGTGAGTGTTTAAATCCAGGCTGTGATAGTGTGCATGTTAGGGGGCAGCAACAGAGATATATCAGATGTTTATTTTTATGCTATAAGATACAAAAAATATCTAAAAGAATAACTAATTAATAATGAATTTCCCCTCCTCTAACCATATTTCTGTGTGTTCTTTGTGTTGTGTTCAGGCTCTGACCAGCGTGATGGCTCTGATAAAGCTGATGGGCTCCAAACACATCAGCTCAGTCCGAGTCAAAATGATGACCACACTGAGGACTGGACTGCGCTACAGAGAGGATTTCCCTCTGCTCTGCTGCCAGTCAGTATACTGTAGATATTATACATCTATTACATGCACAAATGGCTCATAGATGACTTATATGTAATAGGGCAAAAGGAGAAATTCAATATGTCAAATGGACAAAAGTTTATTTGGTCGAATACTTTTCGCAGCTCATCCAAGCTGCTTCTTCAGTTCTGGTTAGACGCTGGTGGACACTGCCTTATATCTGCCTGCAGGGAGGAGCTAACTACAATGAAATTACTTTGAAACTACCACACCACTTGTTTACAGTTTGTTATTTATGTAGGCCTATTAAACAAGTTGGTGTTTAAGAATGTCAGGACATCATAGTTTAAAGGTTACTGCACATTTTCTGTGGGGGGGGGGTTAAACTAAGACTGAATTTATTCATCAACAAGGGAAATTACTTGGACACAGTAGCACACACATCACATTACAATAACAAAGAGTTTAAAAAATATATTTTAAAAAATTGTAATAAACTTCTAAATAAGTAGCAATAAAAATGGCAAGACATTAGTATCAATAAGACATCAGTTACATAAATGTATGTACCGTAAGTAAAAAAAAACAAATATTGTAATATAAATGCAGTATATCACAGTATTACAAGAGGTTGTAAGGAAACAGTGCAAAGATAATGATTGACAGAAACACAGACTTATCTGTTACATAAGGGTGAGTTGTACAGTTGTATGGAGTATGAATGTAGTCCTGTATCTCTCACTGTTTGAGTGGAGCTGTAGGAGCCTGTTGGAGAATGAGCTCCTCTGTCCCTCTGTGGTCTGGTGCAGTGGGTGAGCAGGAATGTCCATGATGGAGAGCAGTTTGTCCAGTGTCCTCCTGTCCCTCACTGTGACTAATGTCTCCAGCTCACAGCTGATCACGTAACCAGCTTTATGGATCAATTTGTCAATCCGCCCAATGTCCCTTTTACTGGTGCTGCTCCCCCAACAGACCACAGCGAAGTACAGGGCGCTGGCCACCACAAACTTTTAGAAGATCTCCAGTAACTTGCACACAGTGAAAGACCTGAGCTTTCTCAAGAAGTAGTCTACTCAGGCTCTTCTTATACATAGCATTACTGTTGTCCCTCCAGTCCAGCCTGTTCACATGGACGCCAAGGAACTTGTACCAATCCACTATTTCCACGTCACGGCCCTGGATGGTGACAGGTTCACTGGTGTCCTCTTTCTCTTAAAGTCAGTCACAAGTTCCTTGGTCTTGTCAATGTTCAGGAGCAGATGGTTTACCTGGGATCACCCCACAAAATTTTCAGTCAGTGTCCTCTACTCGAGATCCTGTCCATCTGATACCCTCTACCACTGCAGAGTCATCAGAGAATTTCTGCAGGTGGCAGGACCCGGAGCTGTACTGGAAATCAGTGGTGTACAGAGTGAGCAGGAATGGAGACAGGACTGTACCCTGGGGGCGCTCCTACATTACTGACCACAGTATCACACAGGGTGGTATCCAGTCGCACGTACTGAGGCCTGCCTCAGTACGTGTAGTCAGTAATCCGGGAAACAATGGAGGAGCATCCATCCTGAGCAGCTTCTCACTCATCAGAAAGGGCTGAAATGTGTTAAAGGCACTGGAGAACTCGCATATCCTCATAGAGCCCTTAACACTATCCAGGTGAGAGTGAGCCCGCTGCAGAAGATGGATTACAGCACCTTCCATGCCTAAATGGCACTGATAGGCAAACTGTAGAGGATCCAGGGATGGTGCCATCAGGGGTCTGAGCTGAGCCAGAATGTCTCTCAAACACTTTCATGATATGAGACGTCAAAGCAACTGGTCTGAATTGTCATTAACTGTCATTAAGTCCTGATGGAATAGGCTTCTTGGGCACTGACACACAGGTCTTCCATAGCACCAGTATCCTTTCAAGCTGCAGACTCTGTGTGAAGAGAAAGTGCAAAATCCCAGTAGGATGCACAGCACATGTCCTCAGCACGCGGGGGTTGACTTGGACTGGTCCAGGTGTTGCTTTGCTGGAGTTTTGCCTTCAGCCTCTTCTCATACGCTTCTTGACTCTGCCTGAGCTGGACCTTCAGCTGTAGCTGTATCCTCTTCACCTCATCCTTGAGTTGAACACCTGCTTCTTCTTATTGAGTAGATCCTTCAGCTGGCTGTGATCCAGGGCTTGTTGTTGGGGTAACAGTGGACAGTCCGTGTGGGGATGGCTATCCTATCCTATCCTCACAGAAGTTGAAGTAATCTGTTATACAGTCTGTTATGTCTGTCAGAAGTAATTGGCAAATAATATTTACACTTTCCCAAAGCCAAAAGTTCATTGTCTGGCGAACAGATATCCTCCTTCACAGTGATAGGGCCAGGATTACACCACCTCTTGGTGCAATCCCGCTGCCCTTCTCCTTACCGCTACGGAGAGTGTAAAGCCTGGTACAGCTGCAAGGTTGTCCGGGAAGTGGAGTAGGATAATGGACCTTGCAACTAAACTAAGTTGAATTCATAACAATGTGCTAAAACTTGTCTTTAAAGATCCCATGACATGGTACTTCTTGATGCTTTTATATGGCTCCTTAATGGTTCCCTAATACTGTAAATGAATCCTTCTTCAAAATCAACACTCAGTGCATGAGAAACAGAGATAAGATGAGAAAGAGTCATAAATGTCACTCTGGAACACTCCATTATGGGCGTTGTTGCTTTAATGCAAATGAGGAGGACAGAGATGGCCTATAGTAGGGGGTGGGGGCGTGGCCAAGCTCCGCTCCGCTCTGTGACCCACTTCCGTGTTTTTGCACGGGGGGAGAGATTTGAAGCGTTCCATTGAAAAATAAACACATTTCCACAGAAAATAAAATTAAACCACTGCTGTTTCAGATATCCACAGGCTCAGATAAAGGACTTCCGAGCCTAGAAACACTCGCAAGTTCCTCCAGGCAAATAAAAAAACGTATTTCGCATTGCCTAGCTCCTCCGCAGTCCAAACTCTCTGGGCGTGATTTACACAGACGCTGAGTACAGACAGACGGGGTGGAACTGCATTTGCATTTCTTTTTTCGATCTGACGTCAATAAGGTGCCTTGTTCAAAATCGCCCGTTTGAGCTCTGATTTTTTCTAACGCAGAAAAGGATCGCAAATGCTCAGTTTACACATTTCGCAACTTTTAACCATGGGGGGGGGGCCTAAACAGCTCACATTAACGTTCAAAAACCTCAGAAAGTGAAAATTTCATGCCATGGGACCTTTAAATATCTTGGTTAAGGTTTAAGTATCAGAAAAACCTTAAAGAATATCACTTTGTTTAATTAGATTACAACATAAGACAAGTTTGAGTTTCAATCCGTTTTCTTTAATCATTTATATTTTGCTTGTCTCTATATCTGAAAACCAGTCAAGAATCTTTATCCTAACTCTTTTCTAGAACGTGGGATTGTTTTGTGAGAAGTGTGGAGCCCGCTCACCTTGGCCCCCTCCTAAGTCATGTCATTGTAGCTCTCCTGCCTCTTATACCCATCCAACCCAAAGAAACTGCTGCTATCATTCAGTTCCTCATAATCGAAAACAGGTAAAAATATTTAGTTAAGCATTCTCTGTCCGTATGATTCTATTATGGCATTTTTAATAAAATGTGTGCATTTGATGTTGCACAGAGAAGAGGTCAATGACTATTTACATGAGATTTACTTCTTACCTGATCACCCAGAGCTCAAAGAAATCCACATCGTGCTGCAGAACTACAGAAAGGTACAAAAAGTCATTTTGGGTTTTAACCATTTAACCATTTTTGACATTGAGGTTTTATATTACTTAGCTTCTAGGGGCACCATACAACATTTCTATAGGGAGGAAAGGGGGTCTTCTAGTCTTCTAGTATAGAATACTAGAAGCTTACTTGAGGAGGGGGTCTCCTCTCCACAGATCTGACATCACCTGCTTGTTTCTGTGGAGATAGATAAGGTTAAAACCCTAGGCTACGTTCACACTGCAGCCTGAAATGACCCAAATCCGATTTTTTTGCCTCTATGCGACCTGTATCTGATCTTCTAATGACAGTGTGAACGACACAGATCCGATTTTTTCAAATGCGATCCAGGCCACTTGGATATGTGGTCCTAAATCCGATACATATCCGATCTTTTGACATGCGACTTCAGTCTGAACGGCCAGGTCGCATTCATCCGACCTGAGTGTGTTTCCTCCAATGAGAGTGGTACAAGTAGGCGTTCACAAATGTGCACAAACGTTCTTCTCATCATGCGAAAATAGTATATAAACTCGTATCAGTGAAGCGGCGAAGCACGTAGCAATCCCACCCCTCCTGCCTGTGACTCCGCACCCACATGTTCCTTTCTGCACACGTTGCTGCCACTGCCCCGCAAAACGCTGTGGCCAAAAACCTCGTCCTTCTCCGTTTCCTCCTTAAAACAAATAAGCTGTACATGTTTTGGCTCCGGTACGAAAGCAACTTTAGGCTACTTCCATAAACATTGAGCGTGTTCGCTGCGTGTGACGTCATCGTGTCCTCCAAGGCGCATGCGGGACACTTTTGGGGAGTTTAGCGTTCACACTGGAGATCACATACAATTCGCATTTAACTGGAAATGTGAACGGCCTCGCAAAAAAATCGGATTTCACAAAAAAATCGGAATTGAGCATTAAGCCCTGCAGTGTGAACGTAGCCATAATGTGGTACATTATAGAGCAACTTATTAAAATGCAAAATTGTGTGGTATCAGATGTTAGTCTATAGCATTACGTAACATTTCTAGTGGAGGGTCCGTCACCTGCTTGTCTCCATTGAAATGCTTGTCTTTGTCTAGAATGTTCTGCAGTAAAAATTAAACCTATCTATCTATCACAAGGGAGACAAGCAGGTTACAGCTCTATACTACAGTACAATCCAGATCTGTGCAGAGGTGCCTTTATTCACAGAAGGAATGATTCTCCTGTGGACCCACCACCCGCGGGAGGATGCATGGGGGCTGGTGCATTGTGTTCTGGGCGGCAGATCTTCTTGGACTGCTGCCCCTGCGACCCAGAAATGGAGTAAGCGGAAGAAGATGGATGGATGAATGGAATGATTCTATTTTTGAGGAGTAGAAGCACCTGTAATGAATAAATGCTAGATGGATATCATACCATGGAACATTTCAGTTAAAGCAACCATCCTCCAGAAAAGTTGAACAGAGCACCCTTAATTAAAATATTCATGCACTTCTCCATATTTTGCAATTTCAACATAGCACAGTACAATAACTGATGATGATGATATAAAGTAGTTTTATGTACAAATTCACACGTAATCTGTGAATCTGTGTGTAGCTGACAGCAAGTCGGAGTGACCTGGCGGAGGCACTGCAGCTCTCCATGAGGGCCGTTCAACATGAGAACGTCGACGTGAGGATCCACGCTCTGACCAGCCTCAAGGACATGATGTACAGCAAACAGGTCTGAGATCACTGAATTTAGTAGGAAAACAAATTAATCCAGGAGAGACTTGAATAACTACAGATCCGGCAAAGATGAAATGAATAGCTTATTATTATTTTCTTTTACTTCAAACCTGAGAAGGTAAAGTTGTTACCAATGCCACTGGTTGGTTGGAATCAGGTTAGGAAAAACTCCCAGTTGAATTGATGTTTCGTAACCATATTTTTGTTTATGAATAAATATTTTTGATCTCTGTGGGTTGTAGGAGTGGCTGCTGCGTCAGGTCTGTGCAAGTGAAGCAGTGGAGCCGGTGATCTCCAGCCTGGTGGCGGTGCTGCTGAAGGGTTGTCAGGACCCCTCCCCAGAGGCCAGGCTCCTCTGTGGGGAGTGTTTGGGAGAACTGGGGGCTGTGGATCCTGGAAGACTGGACCTGTCCCAAAACCACAACAATGGAGACCGCAACAACTTTGTGGTAGGTTTCTGATTGGACAAATATAGTATAACTGTTTACACAAGCTTACAACTCCGGATTAAAGCTTGTCATTATGTGAGGTACATTGAAGGAAATAAAGACATAGAAATAGACATGGCAAAGGAACCATTTCTAATCAATACATACATTTTTCCTTTGCACTAGATCAAAAAAAAAAAAAAACAGACATGCTGTATCAAAAGAAAATAAGAGCCTTTACTTCACTAAGAGACTATACAATCTTTTATACAAAAAATAAATAAGAATGAATAAATACATTTTTATAAAATAAAGATGCATTATTTACTTATAATAAATGTCTTAGTAAGTCTAAATATATGCATATTTCAGCTGTATTTATGGATTTTATTATTTTCAATGAGGGAGACGAAAGGGAGAGACAGAGAGGAGGAAGACGAGAGATGAGTGAGAGTGACAGAGAGCGAGCGACAGAGAGATAGACAAAGAGAGAAACAGAGAGAGAAAGAGACCGACAGATTTGTTTTTTCTGTAAATATAGAAATATTTGCATGTATACTGCAGTTAAGATTGTTGCCTGCCGTTTGTCTCAGAGTGGAGTGGATGACCCTAACTTTGCCTATGGTCTTCTCACTGAACTAATACGAACATTTTTGGCTTATGCTGATAATGTGAGGGCTCAGGACTCTGCTGCTTATGCCATACAGGTACACACTGACTATTGATATCCTACAATATCTTTAATAAGCGATATCTTTATACAATATAGTATATTGATTGTTTTTTGTTCAATAGGAGCTCCTGTCTATCTTTGAGTGTCATGAGGGGCGCACAGACAGTTCAGGACGACGGTTATGGAGGAGGTTTCCAGAACAAATACAGGAAATACTTGAACCTCATCTCAGCAGCAGGTAGAACTACTTACGTACAATACTAATAATAATAATACTATGAGAGTTGTAACAATATCTGCGTCACACCATATCAACTTTAAGTTTTTCAACTTCAAATGCCTTGTTTCGATGCTATAATAATATGTTAAAATGTAGAGTAATGTAGAGTAGTCCGTTTCTTTGCAATCGACATTAAGAAACTGGTGTTGTATACTGTAGTTTGTATGTTTAACATGTAATAACTGCACTCAAGCCACATCAACGCATTTTTAGAGTAGAAGTAGTATATATCAGAGATGTGGACTTGAAAGTCATGGCTTGAGCTCATGTCTCCAATTTAATGACTTGAGACTTGGGGAAAATGACCAAAGACTTGGGACTTGAGTTGGAATTTGAAGCCTTTACATGGAAAGACTTGATGCTCAAAATGGTATAGAAAAGTATAGAAATGTTATTTAAGTCAGTATCACGCATTTCCTGCTCTCTCTCTACCTCACTCTCTCAGTACTACGGCGCAGCTCCAGCATCCAATCAAATCACCGTTCAATCAGCGCAGTAAAAGTGTCCAGTGGGAAGGAGAAATTATCCCACGGGATATGTCGTTCGATAGCAGAAGCACACATGTTTGAGTAGCAGCAGCAGCTAACTGCGGTTAACACACAGTAGCACTTTTCATATCGCTGTCCGTAGATGAGATATAGGCGAACAAGGCCAGCGCGCCATGGACTGGGTCTAAGCAATTCTGTGACGTCCTCGCACGCGTCTGTTTCCGAGATCCAAGCATTTGGACAGTAGCATGGATCCATTCCAGTATGTTAGATCTTGTGGTAACGGACTATAGGTCCAGCTGGGTCCGCCAGATTGTTGGCTGTCATCCGTGCTCGACGGCCGCGACTGCTGAGATGGAGCAAAGCAGAACAGAAACTTGGATCCGGTCTGGTTCATTATAGGACTATTTTGTTCTGAGCAGTCCATGGTCCACGCACTTGTTTTTTCCCGGGAGGAAACTCTGCTCCAGCCGAGGCACCTGTAATAATAACAATAATAATGATAATAATAATGAATTCATAGCATTTATATAGCGCCTTTCACCCAAAGCGCTTTACAGTTCATTGTTCATTCACTCCACACTTGGTGGTGGTAAGATACTTTCTGTAGCCACAGCTGCACTGGGGCAGACTGACGGAAGCAAGGCTGCTAATCTGCGCCATCGGCCCCTCCGACCACCTCCAACACTCACGCACACTACACTTTTATACTAGGCAATGTGGGTGAAGTATCTGCCTAAGGACACAACAACAGTGTTTTTGCAACTGGCGCCTCCCTGTGGCACCTGGAATTCCCAGTGGTCTCCCATCCAAGTACTAACCAGGCCCTGCCTTGCTGAGCTTCTGAGATCTGACAGGATCAGACTTTGACAGGCAGGTATGGCCACTCCCCGCTGAAACTCATCTGAGCCCGGCCTGAACCAGAGCTGCTCTGACACACAGAGGGCATCTGACACACAGGGAGGGCATCTGATGCACAGAGGCATTTCAGAACATGTTTGTAGCTGTCTAAACTACAGGATTTGCAGCTTCTGTATTACACAGAATAAGACCTCATGGACACATGAGGTCTTATGTGTCCATGAGACACATAAGACCTCATGTGTCTCATGGACACATAAGACAGGGACATTTCAGAACATGTTTTGTAGAGGTCTAAACTAAAGGGTTTGCAGCTATTACACAGAATAAGACTCTGTGGACACACTGCTATGGCTCTTCATTTTTGTTTTTAATCTCAATAATTACTGGTTGATTCTTCTGGTAGATCAATTTTCTTCTGCTATATTCCCAATTGCTTGGATTTAAGATTAATTTAGTCTTAATTTTTCCCAATTTAAATGATACTAGCAAAAATTAATCTAGCATAAGGTATGATAGATTAATTTACCATAATGCAATTCATATTAATAAAAAAAAATTTGAGAAACCTGTGGCTGATTTTGAAAAAAAATACATTTGATTTATATTTCTGAGAATAACAATTTTTATTTTAACTAGGGCTACACATACTGTAAAATGGTTTAATAAATTCACAATATAAAATACATGTAAACATGGCTTATTGAGCCTAATTTATTAAATGTATTTGTCTCTAAGTGTAGGACTTGGACTCACCTTGGACTTGTAGACCACTGACTTGGGACCAGACATGGACTTGCCTGTCTTTTAGGACTTGACTCAGACTTGAGTTCAAAACTTGGGACTTACTTGAGACTTGGTCCCACCTCTGGTATATATATAGTACGCTATTAAATAAAAAATATAGCAATACATGTTTGATAATGAAGTTAGTAATACAGTTTTACCATACAGTGAGATTGGGAGATAATAAACTGCATAACATGTTTATAAGACAAAAGTAAATACTACCTACTTCTTTGTATTCACAGGTACAAGAGCAGTCAGAAGGAGGTGAACTGGTCTAAACTCAAAAAGCCCATTTACCTGAGCAACAGAGGCAGTAAATTTTCAGACTGGGCTGCCACCTGGGCTGGATATCTCATTAGCAAGGTTAAAAAAATCATCTTCATTTTTGCTTTCAGAATTGCCTAGTTGGATGTAGTTTTATTAAATTCTCTTTTTATTTACTTTTTATTTGACCTCCTCTATTATGTGGTTTTGAAGTACAGTGGTCTCTCGCTCTATCGCGGTTCACTGTTCGCGGCCTCACTGTTTCGCGATTTTATTTTATTTTTTCAATTTTTTTTATAGTGTAACATTTTTTTATAGCGTAACATTGTTTTCTGCGTCCTGATTGGCTAAGAGACAGTAGACCTTTGCCGATTGATAGAAGGGGGATGCGGGGGGACCCGGACCAGACTGGATCTAGACCAGGACCAGACCGGGACTAGACCGGTACTAGACCAGGACTAGACAGGACTAAACGTGGACTAAACCAGGTCTAGACCAGAACTAAACCAGGTCTAAACCAGGACTAAACCAGGTCTAGACCAGAACTAAACCAGGTCTAGACCAGGTCTAAACCTGGACAAAACCAGGACTGGACCAGGTCTAGACCTGGACTAAACCGGGACTAGACCAGGTCTAGACCTGGACTAAACCGGGACTAGACCAGGTCTAAACCAGGATTAAACCACCACGTGCCGCTCTTTGCTGGTTTCGTGCGGCTGGTTTGTGGCTCGGGCTGAGACAACGCGGTCCGGGCGCCGCGGTTCGATCTCGTGCTCGTAGCCCCGGGGTACGCGCGGCCTCACGCCGGTCACGCTGCTCTGTCACGGATTTGACCACGATGAGGGGTGCACGTGTCGCGCACTTCTCCAAGGGGTTGGTGCGCGTCGCGTCCTGGGATGTGGCAGTGCCGGGACGCGATCCACTGGATTCCTGCAGATCCAGTGACTCATGTCTCCGCTCCGGCGGAGCCCCCACGCTTCACTATTAATACATTTTGTTGAAAATCTATGAAAGTTTGAGTGTTTAAATGAGAGAAATGTGAGAAAAGGTTCATTCCAGTCTGAGAAAAGCGTATAATGTGTATGGTGAGGCATTTACAGCCTTAAAACATGTAGAATAATTGTAAAATATAAAGTTGTCCTACTTCGCGGATTTCTCTTACTGCGGGTTATTTCTGGAACCTAACCCCCGTGATAAACGAGGGATTACTGTAATTACTGTCTCACTCATATTGTACTTTTTATGACTACTATTTGATCATCTGTTTCAGGTGAGACACGAGTTGGCTGGAAAGGTGTTCAGCTGCTGTAGTTTCATTGTTAAACATGATTACAAAGTCACCATTTATTTGCTGCCTCACATCCTGCTCTACATGCTGCTCAACTGCACCCCAGAGGAACAACAGGAGGTAAGAATGTACCGTATTTAATATCATTTCAAACATAATAACTATCAGATGGCCTCTGAAAAACTTTAAACCTGCACTATGCTCTCTGCGTGCGATCTGCGTGTTTGTATGTAATGAAATTTACCCAGTATGGCATTTAACTCTATTTTTTATTCAGTTACAGATTTTTTTGCTCTAACATGCCTAGAAAAAAACATGTGTTTTTTACTGTGAGCAGGGTCCACAGACTGGCCTGGTTTATCTCCATGGAGATAGATTTAATGTGGACCATTCCAGGCAGTGGATCCTTCCTGGAAACAGTGCACTTTATGCTTGAAGATTTAAAATAATGTCTGTCTTGTGTCCAGGTGACAGAGGAGATGCTGGCAGTGCTGATGGAGGGAGATGGTCATGGAGAAGGTCTGATTCAGGAGAATGCCTCTAGTTTGTCTCAGCTCAGCATACAGACTGTGTTCAGCATGTGGTCCCACCTCACACAGTGGAGCCGCCATGTGCTCTCCTCCAAGTCCAAACACAACGGTAATGCCATAGTAAACATACACATCATACAAACAACACACATATTTGAATGAAGTTACCGTCAAGTTCATAAATTCTGTATACTGTGTACTATAATAAAACCACCTTAGAAAAATATTCCTAATCGGTTTGTAGAGGTCTAAAATACAGTTAGAACAAGATTTTTATATAAATAAACTAAAAGTAATAATATGAAATGATTATGAAGTCTAAATCTGACCTGTGTTTTGTGTTATAGAGAGTGGGGACTACCAGCGTGTGGTGGCGTTTCTGAAGGGGATCCCTCAGGACGTTTTGGCCAAAGCGTCTCTCCGGTCTAAAGCCTACACTCGCGCCGTCATGCACTTTGAGGCCTACATCCTGGAAAACAAGGAGAATGTGCAAGACCACCTCACCTTTCTGCAGGTACAGTGAGGAAAATAGTATTTGAACACCCTGCGAGTTTGCAAATTCTCCCACTTAGAAATCATGGAGGGGTCTGAAATTTTCATCGTATGGGCATGTCCACTGTGAGAGACATAATCTAAAAAAAAAAAATCAAAAAATCACAGTGTATGACTTTTTAAAAACAATTTATTTGTATGATACTGCTGCAAATAAGTATTTGTTAATATTTGATCCAGTAGCCTTTGTTTGCAATTACAGAGGTCAAACGTTTCCTGTAGTTTTTCACCAGGTTTGCACACACTGCAGGAGGGATTTTGGCCCACTCCTCCACACAGATCTTCTCTAGATCAGTCAGGTTTCTGGGCTGTCGCTGAGAAACACGGAGTTTGAGCTCCCTCCAAAGATTTTCTATTGGGTTTAAGTCTGGAGACTGGCTAGGCCACTCCAGAACCTTGATATGCTTCTTATGGAGCCACTCCTTCGTTATTCTGGCTGTGTGCTTCGGGTCATTGTCATGTTGGAAGACCCAGCCACGACCCATCTTCAATGCTCTAACTAAGAACTACACGGGAGGAGCTGGTCAATGACCTGAAAAGAGCTGGGACCACCATTTCCAAGATTACTGTTGGTAATACACTAAGACATCATGTTTAAAATCATGCATGACACGGAAGTTTCCCCTGCTTAAACCAGCACATGTCCAGGCCCGTCTTAAATTTGCCAGTGACCATTTGGATGATCCAGAGGAGTCATGGGAGAAAGTCATGTGGTCAGATGAGACCAAAATAGAACTTTTTGGTCTTAATTCCACTCGCCATGTTTGGAGGAAGAAGAATGATGAGTACCATCCCAACAACACCATCCCTACTGTGAAGCATGGGGGTGGTAGCATCATGCTTTGGGGGTGTTTTTCTGCACATGGGACTGGACGACTGCACTGTATTAAGGAGAGGATGACCGGGGCCATGTATTGTGAGATTTTGGGGAACAACCTCCTTCCCTTTCTTAGGATCATTGAGACCCCACGAGGTGAGATCTTGCATGGAGCCCCAGCCTGAGGGAGATTGACAGTCATGTTTAGCTTCTTCCATTTTCTAATAATTACTCCAACAGTGGATCTTTTTTCACCAAGCTGCTTGGCAATTGCCCCGTAACCCTTTCCAGCCTTGTGGAGGTTTGCAATTTTGTCTCTGGTGTGTTTGGACAGCTCTTTGGTCTTGGCCATGTTAGTAGTTGGAGTCTTACTGATTGTATGGGGTGGACAGGTGTTTTTATGCAGCCAACAACCTCAAACAGGTACTTCTAATTTAGGATAATAAGTGGAGTGGAGGTGGACTTTCACAATTCTAGCTGATAGACAGATGTTCAAATACAGTACTTATTTGCAGCAGTATCATACAAATAAATTGTTAAAAAATCATACACTGCGATTTCTGGATTTTTTTTTAGATTATGTCTCTCACAGTGGACATGCACCTACAATGAAAATTTCAGACCCCTACATGATTTCTAAGTGGGACAATTTGCAAACTCGCAGGGTGTTCAAATACTTTTTTTTTTTAAATAAAGTCTCATTGCTGTTTCTGAAATCTTATACTGCTTAATAAGGAACCCTAACCTGCTGACATTTTTTTTCAATTTCCAAATTGAATAAATGTTAAGATGCACTTCCAAACAAAAGTTTTGTTCAGTAACATCCATAAAAGTTTATGGTAAATGGTCACATTTTTATATAGCGCTTTTACACCTTCAAGGCACTCTAAAGTGCTTTATATAGGAATAACTCACCCATTCATGCACCTGTGTATGCAGGAACTGTGGGAGAGGCAAATTAAGTGTCTTGCACAAGGACACAATGAGAGCATTCATCTGTCAGCGTTAGAATCACACCAGTGGGTTAATCAATTATGTTTTATGTCGAGTGGTCAGTGGATTAACTACCAACCGAGCTACTGTCCCATTTTTAAAATACTATGTCTTTCAGCAAACGTATCTGCAAATGTATATATATTTATTGTAGATTTGTGCTGGGACCTCCAAGAAATATTAAATAGTTCTGTCTCAGGGTGGCAGATATTATTTTAGAAATAATAATGCCACAGTTTTTTTGTTTTTTTTCTCCAATAATTAATGATAGCCAATCCAACATATACACTCAACAAAAATATAAACGCAGCACTTTTGTTTTTGCTCCCATTTTTCATGAGATGGACTTAAAGATCTAAAATTCATTCCAGATACACAATATTACCATTTCTCTCAAACATTGTTCACAAATCTGTCTAAATGTGTGATAGTGAGCACTTCTGCTAATCCATCCCACCTCACAGGTGTGCCACATCAAGATGCTGATCCGACATCATGATTAGTGCACAGGTGTACCTTATACTGCCCACAATAAAAAGCCACTCTGAAATGTGCAGTTTTGTCTCACAGCAAAATGCCACAGATGTCACAAGCATTGAGGGAGCTTGCAATTGGCATGCTGACAGCAGGAATGTCAACCAGATCTATTGCTTGTGCATTGAATGTTCATTTCTCCACCATAAGCCGTCTCCAAAGGCGATTCAGAGAATATGGCAGTACATCCAACCGGCCTCACAACCGCAGACCACGTGTAACCACACCAGCCCAGGACCTCCACATCCATCAGGTTCACCTCCAAGATCGTCTGAGACCAGCCACTCGGACAGCTGCTGAAACAATTGGTTTGCATAACCAAACAATTTCTGCACAAACTGTCAGAAACCGTCTCAGGGAAGCTCAACTGCATGCTCGTCGTCCTCATCGGGGTCTTAACCTGACTCCAGATCGTCGCCGTAACAGACTTGAGTGGGCAAATGCTCACATTCGATGGCGTCTGGCACGTTGGAGAGGTGTTCTCTTCACGGATGAATCTTGGTTTAAATTGTTCAGGGCAGATGGCAGACCGCGTGTGTGGCGTCGTGTGGGTGAGCGCTTTGCTGATGTCAATGTTGTGGATCGAGTGGCCCATGGTGGTGGTGGGGTTATGGTATGGGCAGGCATCTGTTATGGACGAAGAACACCGGTGCATTTTATTGATGGCATTTTGAATGCACAGAGATACCGTGATGAGATCCTGAGGCCCATTGTTGTGCCATACATCCATGAACATCACCTCATGTTTCAGCAAGATAATGCACGGCCCCATGTTGCAAGGATCTGTTCACAATTCTTGGAAGCTGAAAATGTCCCAGTTCTTGCATGGCCAGCATACTCACCGGACATGTCACCCATTGAGCATGTTTGGGATGTGCTTGACCGGCGTATACGACAGCGTGTACCAGCTCCCACTAATATCCAGCAACTTCGCACAGCCATTGAAGAGGAGTGGACCAACATTCCACAGGCCACAATTGACAATCTGATAAACTCTATGCGAAGAAGATGTGTTGCACTCCATAAACTCCAACTGGTCCAAAACTCAGCCGCCCGCATTATCACACACACACCCTCCCATCACCACATCACACCTGTCCTGCAACAGCTCCACTGGCTCCCCATCACACACCGCATACACTACAAAATCATACTCCTCACCTACAAAGCCATCCACAACCTCGCCCCTCCATACCTGTCGAACCTCATCCACATCTCCACACCTGCCCGCTCCCTCCGCTCCTCCTCCTCCCTGCACCTCACTGTCCCTCCTGCCCGTCTCGTCACTATGGGAAGCAGAGCCTTCAGCCGCTCTGCTCCCCAGCTCTGGAACTCCCTCCCCCATGCTCTCCGCGACACACACTCACTCTCACACTTCAAATCTCAACTCAAAACTCATCTGTTTAGAGAGGCCTTCTCACTCTGACCACTCTGACCATAACTGCACTGTCTTTTAATCTGTATCTGTTTTTAAAATGTATTTCTACACTGTTTTTATTTTGTTTTATCTTGTTTTTTATGTACTGTATTATTTAATTAATGTATTTAATTGCTTGATGTACGGCGACCTTGAGAGCCTTGAAAGGCGCCTAACAAATAAAATGTATTATTATTATTATTAAATGGTGGTCACACCAGATACTGACTGGTTCTGAGTCCCCAGACCCCCAATAAAGCAAAAAAAAAAAAAAAAAAAAGCACATTTCAAGGTGGCCTTTTATTGTGGGCAGTCTGGGGCACACCTGTGCACTAATCATGATGTCAGATCAGCATCTTGATGTGGCACACCTGTGAGGTGGGATGGATTATCTCAGCAAAGCAGAAGTGCTCACTATCACACATTTAGACAGATTTGTGAACAATGTTTGAGAGAAATGGTAATATTGTGTATCTGGAATGAATTTTAGATCTTTAAGTCCATCTCATGAAAAATGGGAGCAAAAACAAAAGTGTTGCGTTTATACTGTATTTTTGTTGAGTGTAGATATAGGCAGTGGTTTCTTCACAGATATTCTATAAGCCATTTTGCATTATTATCCATCTTGTACAGACGTTGTATGCTGCGATGCACGAACCTGACGGTGTGAGGGGAGTGAACGCTTTGAGGAGAGAGGAACCTTCTTTACGAGAGCAGATCCTGGAGCATGAGAGCATCGGACTGTTGCGAGACGCTACGGCGTGCTATGATCGTGCAATACAACTCGAGTCTGACCAGGTACACATGGAAACTGTAGAAACTGGTTTAAAAAGCACTATAACGAGATAATATTTGAGTTTTGGTATTTTGTTTTTTACAGATTGGCCATTACCACGGCGTGATGACATCCATGCTTGGCCTTGGACAGCTGTCAACTGTTATTACTCAAGTTAATGGTGTATTGGCAAATAGGTAAAGAAAAGCCATGTATATTTCATAAACAAAAACCTTACAAATTGCTGCACAAAAAAAAAAAAAAAAGTTAAATCACAATAAAATTTGTGAAATTTATTAAGAGCAAATGGATCAAAAAATAAGCCGTATCCTATTGATAACCTTAAATTTGGTGTGTCTGAGGCTTTTATTTCAGTTAAAAGCTAAATTAATGTTAAGGTTAATCAAAGGAAGGGCATCTGACTGAAAATCTGACTGCTGCAAATAGAAAAATAATTCATTACCAATTTACTAGTGTAATTATTTATAATTGTCGTATCATAGTAACCAGTCAATAGCTTAATGGACATGATTGCTTTTTTTGTTTATATATAGACCTCAGTGGAAGTCAGACCTGAACACGTACAGAGTAGAGGCTGCCTGGAAGCTTGGAAAATGGGATCTACTTGAAGACTACCTAGAATCAGGTTTGTTGAAGAGTTTTTATGTAATTTTTTCCATTTACATCATTGGTTGTCTTCATAAATAATTATTATGTTTATAGAGTGTCCATCCAGTACATGGGGAGTGCGTCTGGGACAGTTGTTATTGGCTGCAAATAAACAGGACAGCAAAACATTTTATGAGAAACTGAAGCTGGTGAGAAAGGAGCAGGTCGTGCCTCTGTCTGCGGCGAGCTACGAGTGTGGGACCTACCAGAGAGGATACGAGTACATTATCAGGTCGGTTAATCTATCTGCACTGTTATGTTACTGTAAAGTATTATTGTAAGAAAACACAGTCCTGCTGTGAACTGGTAAAACTTTTGTTCTTTTGATTTCATCTAGTTTAGAGATAAAGGTCATAATTACCTATAAATACAATTTATTTTTTGTTTTAGTAATCCAGTATTATACTATTATTTTATACTATTTTCACATACACATGACTCAGTGTGTACTATGTCCTTCAGTTGCTAACCTTATTATGTTAATACCAAAAATGGTTAAAAAAAAAAGAAGAATAATCTGTATTCACTCCAAGCTAAATGCATTCATTATTTGACCTCTCACTTGAACTCATATCCAATATTCATTATTCAGACCCTCCAGGAATTCGCGATGTTGCGATTTGCAACTTCAACGCAACTTCAGCCAATCCCCGCGAATTCAGGGCGGTGTTGCAATTTTGACCAATCACCGCAACTTTTCCGCAATTTTTACTAATTTTGACCAATCATCGGCGACGTATTGAACGCCGACCAACTTCCTTCTGTGTAGGAGACATAACTGAGATGAGGTGCACGGTGCGTTTGTATGTGTGTGTGCGGCAGAGGCGGTGGGTCACGTGAGTGTGGGTGTGTGCACGTACGGAAGTGTGTGCGTGTAAAAGCGCGCGCTCACCTGTCACACAGAGGAGAGAGTCAGGGTTGGGGTGTAGCCGCAAACCATTCATTCATCTTTCCATGTTAATCTGTTCATCCTGCTGGTTTTCATGAGTTCCATTTCATCCTGCTGCGCTGTCATAGCTGTGTGCGCTCTTTTTTGTAATAAATGCACAAAACGCATATCTGGATCTCAGCGTATCTGTCACCATAGCCTCCTCTTTGCGCGTCACAAATCTGCGAGCCATAGGACCCAACCTCATATTCTCGGCGGCTAAAAGGTTTGAGTTTGGAAGCCGCAACATTCTGCTTTACTTCCGTGTGACAAAACGAAACTGCGGCCGTGTCCCAGTTCCCAGAGCGCACAGCTCGGAGCGCGGCCCGAAGGGGGCTCAGACTGCAGTCAAGGAGGTGCACACTTGCTCAGCCCAGACTGCAGTCTGCGGACCGCTTAACGACTGCGGTCTTCGGACTGAGTGTTAACTGCGCATGGGACAAAAAAGAAGTGGGACAGCAGTCGTCGCGCCGGTGTACTGTCGAAATGTGTGACACACATGCCCTTCGGGCCACGCTCCGAGCCGCTCTGGGAATTGAGACACGGCTTCTAATGGCAAAGAAACATGTCTGCGGCGCCATTTACCCACAAAAATAACAGCAAAAGACCACGCGAAACAGTTCCCCTCCTAGTAGTAATTTATTTTCGATGTTGCTAAGGTTGTTTTAGGACCATATCTGTGATCTCTGTGTCTTTGTATTATTCTTTGTCAGTAATAACTCAGTATTCAAAATATTACTCAATTTTAATTACAAAAAGCGAAAATCGCAACTATTTATCGCAACTTTCACTTCCTCCCGCAACAAAATCGCAACAAAAACCTTAAAAGCACCGCAACTTTCATCACAACTTTTTGGAAAAGCTCCCACAAATTCAGGCATTTTAGCCCGCAACAATCACAAAAAATGCCCGCGAAATCCTGGGGGGTCTGATTATTATTATGTTGTTGTTGTTTACCTTCCGTACAGGCTGCATATGCTCAGTGAGTTGGAGCACACCTTCAACGATCTGCAGAAACTGAAGTCTTCTCCTAAAACTCCTCAGCTCCCTCTGCACTGGGCTGAGAGGCTGGAGATGACCCAGAACTCATTCAGAGCCAAAGAACCCATCCTGTCTCTACGGCGGGCCCTGCTCAGTCTATCAGAGTAAGTCATTATTGGGGACATATTTTGTGTAATTTTATTGTTTGGGTTGGGTTTTATGGTTGTAGATGCATACAATTCAAAATAAATAAATCCGAGTACATTCTGAGATTAGGGTAAGAGGGTTAACACTTTTCATTATTTGGTCCTAAATGAAACACTTTTAATCCTGATCTAGTCCAGGTTTAGTCCCAGTTTTGATGTGGCAAATGTGCAAGTGTGAATGCACCCTAAATTATTATTAAAATATATATTGATTCATATTTGAAAAAATGTTAAATAACTAAGGTGAACAATTTGATATTTTACAACAAAAAGGGTATTCTCTATATACTAGTAAAAAATCAGAATGAAGTAGTATTTTGAGTCGCATTTGAAAGGAAAAAAATCTATCAAATGCTAGAACTTCAAATATTGCAATGTATTTTGTATAATTCCGATATTGCAATGATTTCAAAATTTGGTTCAGACTCAAAGAAACTTACAAAACAGTTTTAAAAAAAAGTGAAAGACGAAATGAACCCATTCAAGATTGTACAATATCTTATCCAGCCCTAATGTTTTGTTATTATAAAACAGTACTTCTTTTGTTTGCTTTGTAGATCTGCCTCTAGGGAGCTGATCGGAGAGTGTTGGTTACAAAGTGCTCGAGTGGCCAGGAAAGGAGGACAGCACCAGGCAGCGTTTAATGCTCTTCTCAATGCAGAGAACACCCACCTCGCTGAGCTTGTCACTGAGAAGGCAAAGTGGCTTGGGTCCAAGGTACACAATAACTATATATTTAGTTTGGGGTGAAAATATTATGACTGTCTGCCTATTAATTATTTTTTTTAAGTCTACTTGCATAATCCTCTAGCATATCAACTTAGAATAACTTTTGAATAAAGTGCCTTATACCTAAAATATTTGATAGTATCACCAGGTTTAAGCTAGGTCTATACCAGGACTATACCAGGCCAAAACTGAGGCTAATTCAGGTCAAATGCAGGACTAAACCATGACTTAAGTTTTAATGAGAACATTGAAAGGACGACAAAAACATAAATACAATGCAGTTGCAGAACCACTGGCCTTATAAGCTTACATTAGGAAATAATCAGTTAACAATAATCATATTTACTTTACCTCGGCATACACTGCTAATTTCTCCTGTGTGAGATCAATAAAGTCTTATCTTATCTTATCTTAAAGGTCCCATGGCATGAAATTTTCACTTTCTGAGGTTTTTGAACATTAATGTGAGCTCCCCTACCCTGTTTAGGCCCCCCCCCATGGTTAAAAGTTGCGAAATGTCTAAACTGAGCATTTGCGATCCTTTTCTGCGTTAGAAAAAATCGGAGCTCAAACGGGCGATTTTGAACAAGGCACCTTATTGACGTCAGATCAAAAAAAGAAATGCAAATGCAGTTCCACCCCCGTCTGTCTGTACTCAGCGTCTCTGTAAATCACGCCCAGAGAGTTTGGACTGCGAATGCGCTAGGCAATGAGAAATGCGTTTTTTTATTTGCCTGGAGGCACGTCCGAGTGTTTCTAGGCTCGGAAGTCCTTTATCTGAGCCTCTGGACCTTTGAACAGCAGTGGTTTAATTTTATTTTCTGTGGAAATGTGTTTATTTTTCAATGGAACGCTTCAAATCTCTCCCCCCTGCAAAAACACGGAAATGGATCAGCTGAGAGCGGAGAGTTTGGCCACGCCCCCACCCTCTACTATTGGCCATCTCTTTTCTCCTCATTTGCATTCAAGCAATAACGCCCATTATGGCCTGTTCAGAGAGAAAAAAAATACTCTTTCTCATCTTATCTCTGTTTCTCATGCACTGAGTGTTGATTTTGAAGAAGGATTCATTTACAGTATTATGGAACCATTAAGGATAATGTCATGGGATCTTTAATGCTAGTTTTGCTTATTTCTAATCTTTGTTTTTTTCTCCTTTCAGGGCGACGTACATCAGGCCCTAATTGTTCTACAAAAAGGTGTGCAGCAGTGTTTTCCAGAGGACCAGGTCCTGACCGATCCGCGCAGTTTACAGACCAAAGGGAAGGCCATGCTGCTGGTGGGACACTTCATGGAGGAGACCGCCAACTTTGAGTCCAACGCCATCATGAAAGTTTACAAGGTACATCCTAGAACCAAGACCTGTCTAGTAATTCTACTTAAAGGCAAATTAACGTTTTTTTTACAATCTGAGCCTTCTTTCGGCAATAAAACAAGTAGTTTTACTCACCCATAGCATTTTTCTGTCAATTGGAGCAGTATCGCAGAACTTGTGTTGAGCCGTTCTGTTCTAGTAATGATCCCGTATCCGTTAACATGGTGCTGTATCATATGCTCGGGGCATTACTTTGCGGTGTCCAAATAACACAAACTTTAGCACTTTTCAAATCATAGAAGCCCGATGTCTTAATGTAAGATTTCGTTTGAAGCAAAAGTGGCCTGTAATCCGAGATTTAGCCATAGTTTCGAGTAGATGAGGACGCCAGTGCGCATGCGCGGACTGTGCTCTCAGCTCCCGCGACCCAAACATTAAACGCAAAGCTGAAAACTATGGATAAATCTCGGATTACAGGCCACTTTTGCTTCAAACGAAATCTTACATTAAGACATCGGGCTTCTATGATTTGAAAAGTGCTAAAGTTTGTGTTATTTGAACACCGCAAAGTAATGCCCCGAATACTCATGCTAACGGATACGCTACAACATAACTTTCTTCAAACAGCTCCAAATGACACGAACGTGATATGGGTGAGTCAAACGACTTGTTTTATTACCGAAAGAAGGCTCAGATTGTAAAATAACGTTACTTTTCCTTTAAAGGGCATTTTATTTTACTTTGTAACAGGCCTTCATTCAGATATTATTGCTAGGAACGTTTTACAGTAGAGCATTAAATGTATCAATCTCCATGGAGATGGGTACAATAAAGATGCTTGTTATTGAACTAATACAAGATAGATTTAATGCTATACTAATAATAGGTTTAATGCTATACTGTGGAACATCTCTAGACAAGCAGGTGGTGGAAGCAGAACCTTCACCAGAAAAAGTTGTGCATTTAGTTATGCCAAATCAAATCTCAGACAAAATGTTATTATTCTTTCTATTCTGTTTATTCAATTTTACATGTTTTGGCAGTTGAACAGTTGCCATTGTGTAGACTAATTTGTTGTGGAAATTAAAAATGTTATGCTTTAGGCCTATCTGCTAAAAGTGTAATTTTTTTGCCTCCAGATCTTCAGTAACACTCTTGGGTTTAGCACTAGAAATATTTTAATACATTCCCTTTACCATTTAGGATGTGACCAATCTTCTGCCTGAATGGGAGGATGGCAACTTTTACCTGGCCAAATACTACGACAAAGTGATGCCAATGGTGACTGACAACAAGATGGAGAAACAGGGTAACCTCATCAGATATATTGTAACGTACTGTGGAAAGTAAGATATTATTATTTATCTATTATTTACTTAATACTTAACTAATGTAAAATGTTGTTCATGATGCAAAATGTGTGTTTCAGAGCATTGCAGTATGGAAACCAGTACATTTACCAAGCAATGCCTCGAATGTTGTCTCTATGGCTTGATTTTGGAGCCAAAGTTTGTGAGTGTGAAAAAGGTACAGCACAGTTTTTAATTATTTTTATTACTACACTTAAAGGAAAAGTAACGTTTTTTTACAATCTGAGCCTTATTTCGGTAATAAAACAAGTTGTTTTACTCACCCATAGCACTTTGGTGTCATATGGAGCACTTCAGAGATGTTTTAGATTTGCGATCTCCATAATGTGAGTTCTCGGGGCACATGTTTGCGGTCTCCAAATAACACAAACTTTAGCACTTTTCAAATCATAGAAACTCGATGTCTTAGTCTACGATTTCGTTTGGTCAAAAGTGGCCTGTAATCCGAGATTTAGCCATAGTTTCGAGTAGATGAGGACGCCAGTGCGCATGTGCGGACTGTGCTCTCAGCTCCCGGGACCCAAACATGAAACGCAAAGCTGTAAACTATGGCTAAATCTCGGATTACAGGCCACTTTTGACTCAAATGAAATCGTAGACTAAGACATCAAGCTTCTATGATTTGAAAAGTGCTAAAGTTTGTGCTATTTGGAGCCCGCACGGGGCATATTACATGCTCGGGGAATATATTATATGCCCCGAGCTATGGCTAGAAGTCGCGCTAGGCTAACCGCAAATCTAAAACATCTTTGGAAGTGCTCCAAATGACACCAAAGTGCAATGGGTGAGTAAAACAACTTGTTTTATTACTGAAATAAGGCTCAAATTGTAAAAAAAAAACATTACTTTTCCTTTAAAGGTGTGTTATGTAACTTTTTGGGTGAGGGTCGTCACCTGGTTGTTTCTATGAATAATTATGTCACTGCTCTGCCTAGAATGTTTCACAGTAACAATAAACAGCTCTACCTTACATTTATTAAATTACAGCTGTTTTTTTTAGCTCAAAGATACTTGGCATTCTGACTGTGAGCGGGGGTTACCGCTCCCTAGATCTGACCTGTAACTTGGTCTGGTTTGGTCTCCATTATTATTCAATTGTTTTTATTGATTTTTAAGAAACGTTTAAACATACATAAACACCACACAGAGACAACAGGACAGCAGGCAAAAAAAAAAGATTCAAGAGATTATACATCAATTCAAGCATACAATTTTTATACAATTTTTTTTATAAAATATAAAAAGGGAAATATAAGGGGGCTTTAGAATGTGGGGTAAGTGAGCTATTTACTTACTGGTTCGGATTCAAAATAGAGTAGGAATGGCTGCCAGGTTTTATAAGTTTTGTATTGATCCATTTACAGTATGTCTCAAGTTTTAAATGGGACAAGACTTCTTCCACCCAACGCCTAAAAGATGGTGTGCTCCATGAAGATAGAAAGGTTTAATTAGTGAAAATCTGATACTAATTGATACTAAAACTGGTATCAAAACTAGATATTCAGTATAAATATTGATACTTAAAGAAATGACAAAAGCAGGACAAAAAATACAATTTTTGAACAGTTTTCAGTAATCTTTAGCAGAACTAGTTTAAACCACATGTTAATATAAAGGAAGTACGGTACTATTATTTTGTGTTTTTTGTTTGTTTGTTTCCTCTCTAAATTGGTTCTGAGCATTGATCCTAAGCCTGTCATGATAATTACTGCATCGACTTATTGTTTTATATGAAAAATATAACAATATATTTTGGGTCTCAAAATTTATCATGTGTACAATTTCTTTGTAAAAGTGTGGAAAATGTGTTAAAGGGATATGCCACCCCCAGGTCAAATTTGGGCATCTCCCCACAGTCCAGAGACTAAAATAAGTGGTGGAAAGCGTTTTCCTGCTTACCCAGCCATTGTCCGAGTCTGTCGCCACTGACCGCCGCGGTATCTGCAGCTCCTCCGCCTTAGACTGGAGTCTAACGTCTCCAGAGAAAGATTTCGGCCAAAAGGAATTAATTTGCTCGATGCGTTTCCCAATTACTTTCTGTGTAGTGCTGCCAGGGGAATCCCAGTTACGCACCCTGTTGCACAACGTGCTGCGTGATTCGGCTGTATTCTTCCGCACTGGAAAATAGTTCTCACCCAAAATGACCAAGCAAGCTCTCCGTGTTGATTTGCACATTTATTTGCACTCGATATGAATGCGCACTACACAGAAAGTAATTGGGAAACGCATCGAGCAAATTAATTCCTTTTGGCCGAAACCTTTCTCTGGAGACGTTAGACTCCAGTCTAAGGCGGAGGAGCTGCAGATACCGCGGCGGTCAGTGTCGACAGACTCGGACAATGGCTGGGTGAGCAGGAAAACGCTTTCCACCACTTATTTTAGTCTCTGGACTGTGGGGAGATGCCCAAATTTGACCTGGGGGTGGCATATCCCTTTAAGGGTCCAAATAAGTGACGTCTATGAATTATTGGTTCATTCTGCTATTTGCTGCACCTCAGGTTTTGCTTCAAAATTTGTTATCTGACATCTTTATATAGCGCTTTTCCACCTTCAAGGCACCCAAAGCGCTTTACAACAAGGAACCATTCACCCATTCACACACGCATTCACACACCAGTGTACACAGACACTGGGGGTGAGGGATAAGTGTCTTGCCCAAGGGAGCTGGAATCATACCTGCCAGTGGATCTGACTCAACCATTGATGTTTCTTATGTCAAGAGCGGGATTTGAACCGCCAACCTTTGGATCAGTGGACATATACTACTAAGGATATTTAAGATGGAGAAATCACATGTATAACTCTATTGTCAATGTGTTCCTAACAGCTGGGCGCGCAGACAGGCAGATGCGTCAGGAGATGTCTAAAATAAACTCTGTGATGAATGAGATCTGTGTGAACTTGGCCCCGTACCAGTTCCTCTCCGCCTTCTCTCAGCTCATCTCCAGGGTCTGTCACTCCAGCGACGAAGTCTTCGACGTTCTCATGGCGATTGTTGCTAAGGTCTTCCTCGCATACCCCCAGCAGGCCATGTGGTTGATGACGGCTGTGTCCAAGGTCAGTGTTTGTTAAAAGTGCATCATGTAACTTTTTGGTTGGGGGTCACCTTCATTTTTCTATTGATATCTCGTTGCTCTGCTTCAAATGTTCCACAGTATGACATTAAACCAATGTCCTTTCCATACATCTGATCAGTAACTTGGCCTAGGTTGGTCTTCATGATGATAGAAAGGTTCAATGCCATACTATGAAACATTTCATACAAAGCCATAACATCTCCATGGAGAAAAGCAGGTGGCAGACCCTCCACCAGAGAAGAGACACAATGCAATAAGAACATTGTATTCATTATTTATACATTTTACATTTAAACGTCATGAGGACTTTTCAACAATCTAAAGATAGGATATTTTATTTTAAAGAGTTAATTGCTATGGCAACAGTCCTAATTTTTTTCATTCTGAAACCCATGCATAGTGTTGTTTTGTTTAAATGGGGGTTTGGTAAAATCATTGTTCATAAGAAAGATGTGTGCAGGAGTATGACACGATTTGAGTTTGTTTAAAAATATATAAAATCTATCTACAGTCATTTGTTAGTTTTGCTAGGCCCTCATTTCCTTGCCACTGTTGTTTTATTTTTTCGGGGGTTTATTCGGACAAATTATGGTAACAAAGTTAAACATTTGTGTATTTTTATTTTAAATATTATATAAATATTATAACCAATTTTTAATACAAATTTACTACCAACAAATATTTAATATAAATATTATAACCAAGATAGGAATACTGACTTCTCCATTATTTAAAATGTAGGATTTTAACACTGAACACTAAAACTGTTGAATTTAGTAATACAGATGAACTTTTCTTTGTTGTTTATTCCAGTCTTCGTACTCAATGCGTATGAATCGCTGTAACCAGATCCTGAAAAAGGCCGTCTGTCTCAAACAGTCCTTGGACAAGTTTATTGGAGACGCAAACAGACTGACAGATAAACTGCTGGAGCTTTGCAACAAACCGGTAAGAATACTACAATAAAGACTCCTGAGCTATTCAAGAGGTTGGAAGTTAGAATATGTGATACAGGAGACAGATCAGTCACCATTTTATAAGTTTGGAGGTTTAAATGCTGCCATGTCCAGCTCATACTTCAGTTATGTTCTGTGGTAAGAAATAATGTTAGATGGGCCATTCTTAAGACTCTTAGACTGCTATTTAAAAAAGTTGCATCCACCTCTAACATAATATGCTCAATTATATCAAATAGTGCTTAATTTATGATTTTGTAATTACTCTGTACTTGTCAGACCCTCCAGGAATTCGCGATGTTGCGATTTGCAACTTCAACGCAACTTCAGCCAATCCCCGCGAATTCAGGGCGGTGTTGCAATTTTGACCAATCACCGCAACTTTTCCGCAATTTTTACTAATTTTGACCAATCATCGGCGACGTACTGAACGCCGACCAACTTCCTTCTGTGTAGGAGACATAACTGAGATGAGGTGCACGGTGCGTTTGTGTGTGTGTGTGCGGCAGAGGCGGTGGGGTCACGTGAGTGTGGGTGTGTGCACGTACGGAAGTGTGTGCGTGTAAAAGCGCACGCTCACCTGTCACACAGAGGAGAGAGTCAGGGTTGGGGTGTAGCCGTATTTTTTGTTGACCGCAAACCATTCATTCATCTTTCACGTTAATCTGTTCATCCTGCTGGTTTTCATGAGTTCCATTTCATCCTGCTGCGCTGTCATAGCTGTGTGTGCTCTTTTTGTAATAAATGCACAAAACGCATATCTGGATCTCAGCGTATCTGTCACCATAGCCTCCTCTTTGCGCGTCACAAATCTGCGAGTCATAGGACCCAACCTCATATTCTTGGCTGCTAAAAGGTTTGAGTTTGGAAGCCGCAACATTCTGCTTTACTTCCATGTGACGAAACGAAACTGCGGCCGTGTCCCCAGTTCCCAGAGCGCACAGCTCGGAGCGCGGCCCGAAGGGGGCTCAGACTGCAGTCAAGGAGGTGCACACTTGCTCAGCCCCGACTGCAGTCCGCGGACCGCTTAACGACTGCGGTCTTCGGACCGCGTGTTAACTGCGCATGGGACAAAAAAGAAGTGGGACAGCAGTCGTCGCGCCGGTGTACTGTCGAAATGTGTGAAGCACATGCCCTCCGGGCCACGCTCCGCGCTCTGGGAATTGAGACACGGCTTCTAATGGCAAAGAAACATGTCTGCGGCGCCATTTGCCCACAAAAATAACAGCAAAAGACTGAAACAGTTCCCCTCCTAGTAGTAATTTATTTTCGATGTTGGTAAGCTTGTTTTAGGATCATATCTGTGATCTCTGTGTCTTTGTATTATTCTTTGTCAGTAATAACTCAGTATTCAAAATATTACTCAATTTTAATTACAAAAAGCGAAAATCGCAACTATTTCTCGCTACTTTCACTTCCTCCCGCAACAAAATCGCAACAAATACCTTAAAAGCACCGCAACTTTCATCGCAACTTTTTGGAAAAGCTCCCGCAAATTCAGGCATTTTAGCCCGCAACAATCACAAAAAATGCCCGCGAAATCCTGGGGGGTCTGACTTGTATGCATTTAAAGGTGCACTAGGTAAATTTTCTCCCATCTGCCTGTCTTCATGGAAATGTTACTGTTTTGCCTAGAATGTTTCATGGTATAGCATTAAACTCATCCATCTTGCATTTATTCAATTACAGGTACCTTCAGTTTTAAATACCTTGAAAGAACTCTTATCTTGGCTTGGTGGCGTCAACTGCTTGTCTCCATGGAGATAGACAAGTTTACTGCCATACTGTGGAACATTCCAGCCAAAGTGATAACTACGCTAACTACTCCATGGAGACAAACCGATGGAGGACCCTCAATCTAAAAAGTTACAAAGTGTGCCTTTCATATTTGTTTTCTTTTTTAGGTGGATGGTAACAGCACCACCCTGAGCATAAGCGTTCATTTTAAGCAGCTGAAGCGACTGGTGGAGGAGCCGACGTTCAGCCAGATTCTCATCCCTCTGCAGTCTGTGCTCATCCCTACACTGCCCTCTACTGGTGGGGCAAACCCAAATCATGACCCCTTCCCTGGACACTGGGCATATCTGAACGGGTTTGAGGACTCGGTAGGAACACAAATTTTAAATATTAAGAGACAAATATAGGTTTAATTGTGTATACAGGGGGTCCTCGGGTTACGATGTTGATCCGTTCTTAAGACGCGTCGTAGCCCGAATTTCGTCGTAAGTAGGAATTTGATTTTGATCTTCCAACCAAAGCACCAATAACCTTTCCATCTCAATAATTAGACCACTACACTGCTTGGTTATCACGGTCGCTTTCATAGGAGCAGATCAGAGCCCACATCAGGTACTTCCGCCCACATTGGGCACGCACACGAGGCCGTCTTCTTCGCCCTACAACCACAACCAAGCGTATTCTGCCGCTATGCGCCGCGCGCCGTTCGCGTTTGTTTACGTCGCTTACCACGCTAAACCGCGTAAGACAGAATGACGCGTAATATTATTATTTTTTTTTTATGGGGGCGCGTTTGTAACCACGAAACGGCGTAAGTCGAGACCGTCGTAACCCGAAGACCCCCTGTAAATCTCTTTTTCTATTTAGGTGGAGATCTTGGCGTCTTTACAGAAGCCTAAGAAGATCAGTTTGAGAGGTTCTGATGGACGGAGCTATACAATGATGTGTAAACCCAAGGATGACCTCAGGAAAGACTGTCGACTTATGGAGTTCAACTGTCTCATCAACAAGGTGCCTTATATATTTGTTTGTTTTGTTGTTTTAATTTACAACAGAAAAAAAAATCCACTCTTTCATTTTATACTTTCATACAAACTTCATACAATCTTTATACTTGTTTCATTTTTTAATAACTATTCCTCAAAATGCATAGACATTTTTGGTTATTAAATGCTTCTTTGACAAGTGAAATTCTCCACTGTGGGATCAAGTTGTTTTATTACTTCAGTCTTTTTATTTGGTCATAGTTCTCCTTCCAACTACCAAGCACTTGACAGATTCACACATGGAAGTTTGATGTGGTGTCTTGTGCAAGGATACAGCATTAATTTGAACCACTAACTTTATTATTTGACAACCCCATTTATATGATGAATAATAAGTCAAATATTGAATGGTTTTGTGTTTTGTTTAGTGCCTTCGTAAAGATGCCGAGTCCAGGCGGAGGGAGCTGCACATTAGAACATATGCTGTGATTCCTCTCAATGAAGAGTGTGGGATTATCGAGTGGGTCAATAACACTGCTGGACTACGCCACATCCTCACCAAACTGTACAAGGAGAGAGGTACATGAAAACTGAATTAAACATGTTTGAGAATTCTTATATTACCCTCACTACAAAATCATGTTTTTCTAATTTCTGCTGTATTTATCAGTATGATGTAAATTTGAAATATTTAACATTTCTGGTTGAGGGCACATTACCTTTCTGTCTCCATTGAGATATTGTTGCTTTGCCTGGAATGTTCCACAGTATGGCATTAAATGCATCTATGCCCATGGAGACAGGCTGTTGATATCACCAGGCCAAGTCAGAATGCATGTTTTTCCTGTTTTTCATTTGACCATTTTTACTTTTAGTTTTTGCAATTAAAACACCAGTAATTGAATAAATGCAAGAATAGTCCAGGCAAAGCATCTCCATGGAGACGGATGAAAAGTTAAAATAGGTTCACCTGAGTCCATGCTCCCTCTTGCAACAAGGAAAGTTTGTGAACATTTAAGTGTAAATGCTCCATACATTACGTTTCCTAACAAGTGATTTTTAACATGTGATGCATACAATAGTGACTAGTGACTAAACTGCTTTGTAATCTGTATGTGTCGCTTAGGGATTTACCTGTCAGGTAAAGAGCTCAGGAAACTGATTCTTCCCAAGACGGCGCCGTTTGAGGAGAAGCTGAGAATCCATAAAGAGGTGCTGTGTGCCAGGCATCTGCCAGTGTTTTATGAGTGGTTTCTGCGCACCTTCCCAGACCCAACATCATGGTAAGGATTTTATCAGTTGGAATAAAAAATAAAGATTAAATACCTACTTTATTACTGTAGTATTGGTCCCAGAGGAAATTCAGGTTAGAGCAGCAGCACTGCAATATAAACATTTAATAGTAGAATTAAAATGTAATTTCGATCTTGGCTTGCAATTAATATAAATAATAATAAAATGTAATAAGATTAATTCAAACAAAATAACAAAGACCAAATGTAAACCATTTTTTATATAATATTTTGTGTGAACCAAATATTTTACAATAAATCAAATTGAAAATATACTACACTTACAGTACACATACAGTAGTGTGCATTGAGACTAAAAAGACTATTAACTGCTACTACGAAAATAAAACAACAAACTACGAAATCAAACAGTATACAATGGACTTGGTAGTAGTGTGGTAGTAGTAACAAACAAAATATATTACAGTTGCCTCCTCAGATTGTTTTACGATTTTTGAGTGAGGTCGAACATTGTAATATTTTAATTATTATGGCAGATTTTCTCAAACCACATCCTCATTTCAAACCCATTACAATATAAAAATGTCCATATACATTAAAGTGTTTACCTTGTTTCTCAGGTACAGTAGCCGCTCTGCTTACTGCCGCTCCACTGCTGTCATGTCCATGGTGGGATACATTCTTGGTCTGGGGGATCGTCATGGTGAAAACATCCTCTTTGACTCTTTCACTGGGGAATGTGTCCACGTGGACTTCAACTGCCTCTTCAACAAGGTGTTAAAACTTTATACAGTAATTATTGTTATTGTTGTGTATTGATAACGTGTAAATGACTGGTTGTGTTTAAATTCAATTCTAAAATCACTATTAATTGAATTTTATGTTTCCTCTTTCACTAGTTCTGTTTAATTTGTAATCAACTTATGTTTTATATTTTGATATTTTTATATATTATCCACTAGGGGGAGACATTTGACGTGCCAGAAGTGGTTCCTTTCCGTTTGACCCAAAACATGGTTCATGCGATGGGACCAATGGGGACCGAGGGGCTCTTCAGACAGGCCTGTGAGGTCACTCTGAGGCTAATGCGGGACCAGAGAGAGCCACTCATGAGGTACGCAACAGTGGAGAAAGAATTTTTAATGTTTGGAGACACATTTGGTTATTGTATAGGTCCTATCAAAGCAAAATTTAAGCACTGATAACAAGCACCCATGTGCTTGTTATCAGGCAAATGGCAAATATTGTCTTTGTGTTTGTGCCAGTGTGTTGAAGACATTCCTTCATGACCCACTGGTTGAATGGAGCAAAGCTAAAGGACTTTCCAAAACTCAAGCCAATGAGACAGGAGAGACTGTGAACGAAAAGGTAAATACATCTTTTTAAAAGTTTCTTTTTATTATTAATGAGCTAAAAGTCAGATTCTAGTCAAGATTAATTTATATTTAATTTGGCATTGTTTTGGTCTTGTTTTGTCTTTTCTTCTCTCTGTTGTCTATTAATTTAGCAAATCAAAATAACTGCATCAGGAATTGTTTTTTCATATACTGCATTAAAGGTGCACTGTAACTTTTTGGTTGGGTATGGATATTCCATTCCTCTGCCTGTAATGTTCCACAGTATGACATTAAACAGCTCTACCTTACATTTATGAAATTACTGGTGGTTTTATAGCTCAAAAATACCTAAAAGACTGTGAGCGGGGTTGCCTCTCCACAGATCTGACCTGCACCTTGGTCTGGTTTGGTCTCCATGAAGATCGAAAGGTTTAATACCATACTGTGGAACATTCCAGACAAAGACATCTCATCTTTATGGAGAAAAACATTTGATGGACTGTCCATCAGAAAAGTTACACAATGCTCCATTAAGTTATTACAATGTTCACCATGGTTCTTAAATATTACGTGATTCACACAATTTCTCATACAGCCCTTACCTAAGCTTTTGGTCCCTTCTTTTCCCTCAGGCCAAAACCCACGTGTGTGACATAGAGCAGCGTCTGCAGGGAGTGATAAAAAGTAGGAATAAAGTCCTGGGTTTGCCTCTGTCCATTGAAGGCCACGTGCACTACCTCATTCAGGAAGCCACAGATGACAAACTGCTGTGTCAGATGTACCTGGGCTGGGGACCATATCTCTGAGCGCACATGTGAAGAGAGGAGAACATGTGCTTTCCAGTGACATCCTGTTTACAAATATGGACTCAGAACTTAGCAACTTGCAATAGAGAATTATGTTTGAAAATTTGAAGAATAAGAAATTGCACTCAAGCCTGTTTGGCAAAATGTTTGTAATAGTTTTTTTTGTTTTTTTTTTCATTTTAAATGTTTTAACCTTCTGATTTCTAGAAGCACATGTTCACTTACAATAAATATTCCACTTTATTAGACTTTTCTTTTTATCACTGATTTTACTTCTAACATTACATCACGTTAATCATTGCAACATACATTTCATTACTGGTGTTTTTATTACTCCAAAAATATTTGAAAAAACATGTATATGGGGCGGCAGTAGCTCAGTTGGTAGAGCATATACCTCATGATCCAGGGTTGGTGGTTCGAATCCCGCTCTTGACGGTGGACCGCGTGTGATCCCAGCTCCCACAGATGAGCGCTGCTGTTGTGTCCTTGGGCAAGACACTTAACCCCACCTCGCCCCCAGTGTCTGTGGACACTGGTCGCCCCCATGGCAGAAGAACATCAAGGCCTGTTGTGACGTGAGCCGTCCTCCTGTGGACCCACCACCCGCGGAAGGATTCATGGGGGCTGGTGCATTGTGTTCTGGGCAGCAGAACACTGCTTGGACTGCTGCCCCCGCGACCCAGAAAATGGAAAAGCGGAAGAAAATGAATGAATGAATGAATGAATGTATACCTGCGACAGATCTGACCTGTAATCTGTGGAATAAAGAAACAGTAGTAGTGGATTCACCTAGAAAAGTTAGACAGTGAATCTTTTAAGTAATAAAACATTGGATGGAAGATGCCAAAGAAATAATCACAATTGTTTTTCAAATATTCCAGCATTTTCAGGTCATGTATGTTCTTTTTCCCCCCCAATTGTTTCTATTAATAGTACATCTTAAGTCACAGTAGCAGCCAGCAGCTCTGTCAGATGGTCGCTTTAATCCTATGTCTCGCATCGCTTAAGAGCAATGGGCCAATCCACTCACCTCATATAAACACTAGCCCAGATTACAGACAAGCGCGAGCCTGAAAGCAGACAGCTCTAGGCACTACAGCCAGAACAGTGCATCTTATTTTTTATTTCTTAGGTACTTATGTGGAGCTAGGTTTTCATTATGCAGAAATGAGTGCAGATATACAGCAGATCACTGTGTTTGTCATCATTACTGTCCTCCTTTTCGTCAATGCCTGGCTGCTGCTTCCACTTGCCTTCGGATAGGAGGTACGATGGCTGCTCTATAATAAAAATAGCACCATGGCATTATTACAGGATAAGAAATCTGAGGATATTTGGGAATTATTTGGCATGAGCTCTCTAAATTGTTGCTTGGAATGTGCCAGTTTTCAATGAGTGGTGAATGCCAAATTGATTATTTAAATTGAATATGATAATTTAAAGTGAAAAGTACATTTATACATTTTGCCTTGTACATCATAGTAAACCAAAACTTGGGTTTGTATTTGCATAAATGATTCGTCAACCCATATGTAATTCAATCCAGTCAGCCTTTTACTTAGCAGACTGCTAGCGTATCCTTGTAGCTAATGTTTGTAGCATCACACGGGACAATTAACATGAATGAATGAATGAAACAAATATTCTGTCTTCTCAACTGTGATTAAATACTAAAACCAAAAGAGTATAGAACATAAACGGGTGAAAGAAAATGGCAAAACCCACAATAGCAGGTGCATATTTTTAGCAAAGTCCATTGACAGTAAACAGACTTGACTCTGGAGGACGCAAGAGGGGCGAGCCGTAACCTAGCAACCAGCGAACCCCGATAAAATAAAATAAAACCTTACAGTGAATAAATTAAGTATATCAGAAATAAACTGTTAAGAATGCATGTAATGGAAAGTGTAAAGATCAGGCTATGGTAGATGGTTTAACGCCAGCGAGTGATTTTAAATGGGGGCAAAGCTTTCAATGCCAAGCTATGGCGATGTTAGCCGCTAGCTGACGTTAGCCGCCTGGAGGTAAACACAGAGGGGCGGTCAGTGCTGGTGAGCGCAGCCGAGGAGAGGACGCAGCCCCGCGGACACCGAGCTCCTGACATTGGGGAGGCAGTCATGGATCTGACGCGGCTGGCTGTGGACGCTGGGCAGTTCATCAACCGTGCCGTTCAGGTAAATCACGATGATGTGCCATTAAATTATTATTAGTGTCACGTTTACTGCAACTATAACAGTCTGAAAACTACCGTGGGTCAGACATGTTAATGAGAGATGTCAACTCGGTGTACTCTATACTGATGTTGCCACAATAAATAAATCCATCTTTACTACTACATTTATTTTGTGCAGGTGCTGTTAAAGATGGATTGCCAACACCCAGAGACACATCATATACAATTTTAAACAAGCATGCATGGCCACGTGTCAATGAAAATATTCATATTGGGTTCATAAGAGAATTATATCGAGTTTAGGCCTGTCTTTTTGAATGAAATATGGAAAATTAATTTACAGTGTATTTCAAATTTATGCTTTTGGTTGGATATGGAGTTAATAAACTGCCTCAGTCAATCCCTTTAGGGCATTTTTAAAATATTTTCTAACAATCAATTATTACATCACTTATTCATACAAATGTGAGTTCTGGAACTTTGTCCACTGTCATAGCATTAACAAGTCTCTTCTATCTGATTGTGTATTCTCCTTCAGTATACAGGGGAAACCATTGGCGCAACAGAGAAGACTGAGTTGGAGCCAGATATAGAGCGGCTTCTGGCCAAAGCAGACGCCACGAAGAGTTATACCGATCAAATTATCAGCCAGACAGAGGTCCTGCTACAGCCAAACCCTGGTGAGATAACATTTTATTTAGTAGTGTGGGTGTGCTAACAATTACAGATTACACAAGAGCAATATCAAGTCTCATATTGTATTATGGTATAGAGCTTTGCCATTTCCAACTGTAAGCTTCTAGGCTTTTAATATTAAATGATATTAAAGGTTATTAAAGGACAAGCAGGTAACAGACCCTCCACCAAAAAAGTTGCACATTGCACCTTTAAGTATACTATTTATCAAAATCTGACTAGTATTAATACTTGCTTTGTAACAACATTACCTGTTAAATCCACTATTATGAAGAAGAAGAAGAAGTGAACTTTATTGATCTCACACTGGAGAAATTCTTCTCTGCATTTTAACCCATCCTATATATATACTGTATATATATTAGGAGCAGTGGGCAGCACACACATTAGGGCGCCCGGGGACCATCTCCATGATCTTCTTGCTTCGGTTTGGTCAGGACCTCAGCTGGAGGTACCTATGGTGCATGTTTTGGGTTTATGTAATCAAAACGTGTATATGTGCCAAGTTTAGATGAATAAATATAAAATAAACACTTTGCTCTTTCAAGGCAATTAACTTGTGTTACATCAAAAACTGATGGCTCTGCTTCATTATCTTCCTTCACTAATGTTTCTCGTGTGTGGTCGTTTCTGATTTTGATGAATAGGGTTGTCAAAACAAAAGTATAGAAATGTGATACTACTCAATACTATCTAGAATCAAAACTAGACACTCATCTGTGTATTGATATTTAAAAAAGTCACATTCACAGGACAGAAATGAACTTTTCCTTGATAGCTTTAGAATGATCTTGAGCTCTATCTGAGTACAAGTACAATACGACACAGACCCATATGCCCATAGAACATACTGGGCAATGGAGGGAGTGCACAGATATAAGGCCACATGGTAATGTAAAAGAAAGTGTATTTTTTATTATCATTGTGGCATTGGAATCAGTATTGAGTATTGAGTCTATTCTTATAAGTATTGAAATAGAGTTTGAAACGTTAGTATCGTGATCCCAGACTGTAAATAGACCTGTTAAGATGAATGTGACTGACCATTTTTTTCAGCTTGAATCCAGTTACCCCAGCCAATAGAATTAAAAATGGACATGGTCTGCTATTTATCAAATAAGGGAACCATGTAGCTGCCAGAGATGATAAGCTTTTACTGTGTGATGAGGCCAGCTTCAGGGTGAGTGTGCTCTTCTCCCATAAACAAAAGAAACTGTCTGTAATTTCAAACAGACTAGAGGTTAATGACCTTTGAGTGGGTTTATAATGGCACTCTCTTCTTTTGACATTTTGTTTTATTCATTGGTCATTTTAGACTTAATTATAGCCAAAAAGAAAATTCCCAAATGCTGATAATAATAATATTTTATGAAATGTGTAAGAAAAAATAAGCCTATATTATAAGAGGAATTTATCTTGGGAATCAAAGTGCACTAATACAACTACCATCAAATGCTTTTCAACATTATATTCCATACATTCATCTGATGACCAAGCACAATAGCCATATTTTTAGAAAGTAAATTACTTGTTCCACAACATTTTATTAGATGGAAACTAGTGACAAAACTACAAAACTAAATTGGCTGCGTGACTTTTCCGGTAGAGGGTCCTCCACCTCTTTTCTCTATGGGGATTATTACTTTGCCTAGAATGTCGCACAGTAAGATTTTAAACTTGTGTATCTCCATGGAGACATGCAAGGTGACACATGTTACAGGTGAGATCTGTGGAGAGGCTAAAGCATGTACAGAGAGGATTGTGTTTTAAAGGTATTATTTATCAGAAAGAAAAAAAATCACCTGTAATTGAAAAAAAGTTAAGTTTAACCATAAAATACATAATGCACCTTTAATTTAATTTATTGATACATTTTTCATGCAACAAATATGAGTGTGCTGCCCTTATGTTAGTGTTAATTCAGAAAGATCTTTGTATATTTATCTTTATACACAAGTATAGTATGAATAGAGTATACTAAGAATATACATTTTGCCTGATCGCATTTCACTTAAACAACACAGGCCTATAGGATGTTGTAGTGTAACATGAAACCCAGCATTATAATGGTATATTTTTGTACAGTGGTACCTCACCTTACGAATGACCCAACAAACGAAAATTTCAAGTTACGAAACGCCTTCACGGTAAATTTTGGTCTCTAGATACGAAAGAAAATTCAAGTTACGAAACGCGAAATCTCAAAAATTCAAATAATGCACGCTCAGCCACACACATTATACACTTTTCTCAGACTGGATTTAAACTTTTCTCACATTTGTCTCTTGTTTAAACACTCAAACTTTCATAGATTTTCAACAAAATGTATTAATAGTGAAGTGTGGGGGGAAGGGGGAGGGGGGAGAAAACTGTGCTCTGACATGTGTGATAGCGCACATGACCCGGTGCGGAGCTGACAGCAGGTCTAGACCTGGACTAAACCAGGTCTAAACCTGGACTAAACCAGGACTAGACCAGGTGGATTAAAGCAGCGAGGAGGGGACTGCACGCAGTCTGAGCGCATGAACGCATGAACGAGACCCATGCAAGAGCCGCGGTGGTCTAGACCTCCTCTAGACCTCCTCTAGACCTGACCAGGTCTAGAGGAGGTCTAGAGGAGCCGCGGTGGTCTGGACTAAACCAGGAGGAGCCGCAGTGGTCTGGACTAAACCAGGACTAAACCTGGACTAAACCAGGAGGAGCGGCTCTTGCATGGGTCTCGTTCATGCGTTCATGCGTTCATGCGCTCAGACTGCGTGCAGTCCCCTCCTCGCTGCTTTAATCCACCTGGTCTAGTCCTGGTTTAGTCCAGGTTTAGTCCTGGTCCAGTCCAGGTTTAGACCTTGGTCTAGACCTGCTGTCAGCTCCGCGCCAGGTCATGCTGCGCTATCACACGTGTCAGAGTGCAGTTTTCTCCCCCCTCCCGCTTCCCCCCCACACTTCACTGTTAATACATTTTGTTGAAAATCTATGAAAGTTTGAGTGTTTAAACGAGAGACAAATGTGAGAAACACACAGAACACAATGTTACACTATAAAAAAAGTTACACTATAAAAAAAAAACTTGGATCGGGGCCTTGGAACGAATCAGGCTTTTTCCATTGAAATAGCTACTCAACTTACGAATTTTTCACGTTACGAAACCACTTCTGGAACGAATTAATTTCGTAAGGTGAGGTACCACTGTATTTGTTATGTCTGTCATGGATTTTAGCTTCCCGTTATGTCATATGCAGCATTTTGAGGACTTTTTCCCACTCAAAAGATGTATTGTTTCATTTTAAATAGTTAATCTTAATGGTAGCAGTCCTAATTTCTCATCATTCTGAATATAATGTATAGCTGCTCGTTTGGAGGACCGGCTGTATGAGCACCTTGAATGGCGCACTCCCCCTCGGCCCCGCAGCCTGGAGGTTCTGGGAGAGCTCATGACCAGCGCAGGGCTAGAACTGGGATCCAACACGCCCTATGGTAAGTTTAAAATATAAATTACAACATATACCAATCAGAATAATGGAAATTGTTTGTAAATACTGTGAATCCAATTCAACATTTGAAACCATTTTGAATATGAGTTGTCTTCACTTCTTCTTCTCTCTATGTGTCTCCTCTCTACCAGCTTTTTTTGTTTACATGACTAAACCAACTCAGTATACACTACCAGTCAGAAGTCTGGGCACACCCTCTCATTCACTGTTTTTAACTAGTTTTTACATTTTGTATACACACAGAAGACATCAGCTATATGTTGTAAGATATAAGGAATTATGTAGTTAAGTTAAATAACTATATTTTATTTTCAAATTCTCAAAGTAGCCACCCTTTACTTTGTCAGTATTTTAGAAAAACATCTTCTTTATTACATAATTCCATATATTTTGCTTCATGTATTTGATGTCTACTGTGTGCATAAAAATGTAGAAAGCAGTAAAAATAAAGGGAAAAAGCATAGAATGAGAGAGTGTCTAATCTTTTGACTGGTAATGGACATATAATACATTTTAAAGATCCCATGACATGGTACTTCTTGATGCTTTTATATGGCTCCTTAATGGTTCCCTAATACTGTAAATGAATCCTTCTTCAAAATCAACACTCAGTGCATGAGAAACAGAGACAAGATGAGAAAGAGTAATTTTTCTCTCTCTGAACAGGCCATAATGGGCGTTGTTGCTTGAATGCAAATGAGGAGAAAAGAGATGGCCTATAGTAGAGGGTGGGGGGGGCGTGGCCAAACTCTCCGCTCTCAGCTGATCCATTTCCGTGTTTTTGCACGGGGGGAGAGATTTGAAGCGTTCCATTGAAAAATAAACACATTTCCACAGAAAATAAAATTAAACCACTGCTGTTCAAAGGTCCAGAGGCTCAGATAAAGGACTTCCGAGCCTAGAAACACTCGGACGTGCCTCCAGGCAAATAAAAAAACGCATTTCGCATTGCCTAGCGCATTCGCAGTCCAAACTCTCTGGGCGTGATTTACAGAGACGCTGAGTACAGACAGACGGGGGTGGAACTGCATTTGCATTTCTTTTTTCGATCTGACGTCAATAAGGTGCCTTGTTCAAACTCGCCCGTTTGAGCTCCGATTTTTTGTAACGCAGAAAAGGATCGCAAATGCTCAGTTTAGACATTTCGCAACTTTTAACCATGGGGGGGGCTAAAAAGGGTAGGGGAGCTCACATTAACGTTCAAAAACCTCAGAAAGTGAAAATTTCATGCCATGGGACCTTTAAATGTTAATTACTTTTGTAGTACTTATTACCTCACATTCTATGGTTTTTAGTTGGAAATTTGTCTGTTACGTATCATTTTGGGGATTCAATAATGTAATTCTGAAAATGTATAACCTTAGCTCTGCCTCTTATTTCCCTCTTTTATTTTGTATTTTTTCAACAGGTTCTGCTTTGGTCAAATTTGGCGAGACACAAAAGCAGTCGGGTGAAGCAGAGAGAAAGTTTGCACAAAGCACCAACATCCACTTTTTAAATCCTTTGAAGGGTTTCACTGAGGGGGAATACAAAACCATACAGGTAAAACTCACTCAGTATTATCAGTACTTTTCAAATACGCATGATTTATTTGTATTTGGTTTAAAGAAGACGTATCGTGCTTTTTTCAGGCATTGAATTTAAAGTATGTAGATTAAAATTTTTGTTAATTGTAAACTGCATTATAGATCTTAAGATATGATTTATAGAAACTGCAAAGCTTTAAAACTGCAGAACTGGCCCCGCACCCCTTCATAGTGGCATTTCAGGATAGCAAGCAGTGTATTTTAATTGACCTTTTATTACTGAAAAATGACTTAAGTTACATTCATGAACATTATGAACTTACATGTGAGGGGAAGTGTGTGGGGCTAGGGGGCAGGTGAAAACAGAAATTTTCTATACATACAATACCGGATTGCCCAAACATACAATTAGAATTCAACTTTGAGTAAGATAATGATGAGGGGAGACTGTTATAACATGATCAAAATCTCAGCAAAGTCAATGTTACTTAATATTTCTCCTTTAACAGGATGAACGCAGGACTTTAATAAATAAGCGTCTGGATTTGGACATTGCAAAGGCCAGACTGAGGAAAGCCCACGAGGCCGACAGGGAGGCCAGGGTGAGTCATATATGCAATAAACTGACCTATTGTAATTTCCAGACTATAAGCCGCTACTTTTTTCTCACAACCCTGCGGTTTTTACAATGATGCGGCTAATATATGGATGGATTATTTGTTTATGAGCACAGTGGATGTGTGTGCGCAGCCTGAATGCAGAAAGCGCCGCTGTCTGTGTGGTGAATATGAAGTTACAACAAAAGCTAGCACTGTTGTCAGTGCATTACAACAGTTTTATCGCCATGTGATAAAATAAGTTCTAATGCTAAATGAACATTAGTGAGTGGGATACGTCTTAATGACTCGTATACGTTAAATGCAGGTGAGTGTGTAAATGATGAGAAGAAATGTCTCGAACTTCAGTAGCCGGAAATCCACTCATACAGTACCTGATCGATACAATTAGCCCCACCACTGGGAAAGCCTGAAATCTTCTGAAATCTTACGAGACACTGACATGATTCCAGATGCTGACATGATCCCAGACACGGACATGATCCCAGACACGGACATGATCCCAGACACGGACATGATCCCAGACACGGACATGATCCCAGACACGGACATGATCCCAGACAGGACAGCGGCTCTTTCTGCAGGAGACATGCGCAGTAGAGCGTAACGTGCAAGAGCGAGACAGACAGGTGAAGACAGACAGGTGAAGACAGACAGGTGAAGACAGACAGGTGAAGACAGACAGGTGAAGACAGACAGGTGAAGACAGACAGGTGAAGACAGACAGGTGAAGACAGACAGGTGAAGAGACGATGCAACGAGGAAGATGCTACTTTGATTTTGTTTTGAACAGTTATTTAGCGCTTCATGCACACACCCTCCTCATGGAAAACACACGAAGAAATGCATATGATGCAGCTTTTAAGTTAAAGGCAATCGATCTGGCTGTCGAAGAAGGAAATAGAGCTGCTGCACGTGAGCTCGGCATCAGTGAGTTGATGGTGAGACGCTGGCGACGGCAGCATGACGAACTGACTCAATGCAAAAAGACGACAAAAGTTTTCAGAGGCAATACAAGCAGATCCTCTGAACTTGAAAACGTTCTTGAAGACGTGGACACCTGCGGCTTTTATATGTATAAAATAAAATTCTTTTGCGCTCAATAGTACTGAAAATTACGGAATATGACACATAGTTTAAAGTATATATAGTTGTTATAACAAGACTTGGCCCTTAGGAATGTATTCAACCCTATTCAGATCTGTATCATGTGTTAAATCCACTGACTCAGCTTTTTTGACAGACCCTCAGTTCAAACCCTATGGATGAAGACTATTTGGCTCATGTTTCCTATATGTTCAGCTTCATACGTGTCAAATGGCTAAAGGTCAGTATCGTTGAAATATTACTCCGCACATCTTTTATTAATGTGTATTGTTACTAAAATTGGCTCCTCTTGATTTTTAATTTAGATTTGGGCTCAGGAAATCTCACAAGTAAGTGAATATTACATAATAACATTTAATGAGCAAAACCATGTGCAGAGTCAGCAGTTATAATACAAAGACTCATTTTGTTAAGTAAGATAATGGCCCCAAGTGTTTCTTAAAAACACTTGAAATATGAAATGGAGATGTTGTTTATGCAAATGAAAAGATGGAACGCTGTTGGTAATATTGCAAAAGATAAAATAATAAATGCGGTAATGTTTTCATATTCTACATTCTCAGGTGGGGGCATGGGCCTGTATTAATTCTACTATACACTATTTTCATAAGAATTATTCAAAAAGACAATACACAAATGTTGAACCTGATCATTTGTATTACTGACCAGGTCCACTATATTACCCTATTTTCTGATCTACATTACAGTGTTGTCCTCATCAAAAACATAGCTGTTGTGTTTTGTTTCATTAATATACAAACCCATCTCATAGGAGTTTGTGTAATATTTACCCAAACACATTATACATTTGCATATGAACAATAGTATTTTTCCAGCCGTTTCTATTAACCTTATGGGGCCCTTAAATGTTATGGTGCCATTGTTTCATTTTTTGATTTTCTAACTTTGTCTTGGTTAAATATACAATTTTGTGAAGCCTAACAAATTAACTGCTGGTGTGTGTGTGTGCGTGTATGTGTATGTATACAGGCAGAGATGGAGCTGAGGATCTGCCAGAGTCTGTTTGATCGACAGTCTGAGATTACAAAGAGGCTTCTGATGGGGCTGGACGACACACACGTGAGCATTAAACACCAACACAGAACAGAACGTACTCTTCCTTTTCATATTTTTACTATTAAATTAAAAGAGCTCTGTGCACATAAAATGATCAGTTATAACATTGCAACCACTGACATAAAATACACAGATTATCTTTTCATTATAGAACCTGTTATTGGTATATTCCACAGCAAGTGAACATTTTACTGGAGGTAATGCAAGGCTAGCTCAACCTTTGACTGTGCATGTTCAGGTCATATATTTTTCAGGCACTTTGTACTTAAAGGAGAATTAAAGTTTTTTACAATCTGAGCCTTATTTCGGTAATAAAACAAGTTGTTTTACTCACCCATAGCACTTTGGTGTCATATGGAGCACTTCCAGAGATGTTTTAGATTTGCGATAGCCGTAGCGCGAGTTCTAGCTGTAGCTCGGGGCATATAATATATGCCCCGAGCATGTAATGTATGCCCCGTGCAGTCTCCAAATAACACAAACTTTAGCACTTTTCAAATCATAGAAGCTCGATGTCTTAGTCTACGCTTTAGTTTGAGTCAAAAGTGGCCTGTAATCCGAGATTTAGCCATAATTTACAGCTTTGCGTTTCATGTTTGGGTCCCGGGAGCTGGGAGCGAAATAAGCTGTGACTCTGCACATGCACACTGGCCTCCTCATCTACTCGAAACTATGGATAAATCTCGGATTACAGGCCACTTTTGACTCAAACGAAAGCGTAGACTAAGACATCGAGCTTCTATGATTTGAAAAGTGCTAAAGTTTGTGTTATTTGGAGACCGCAGGGGGCATATATTACATACTAGAACTTGCGCTACGGTTATCGCAAATCTAAAACATCTCTGGAAGTGCCACCATGACACCAAAGTGCTATGGGTGAGTAAAACAACTTGTTTTATTACCGAAATAAGGCTCAGATTGTAAAAAACGTTAAAGGTCCCATGGCATGAAATTTTCACTTTCTGAGGTTTTTGAACTTTAATGTGAGCTCCCCTACCCTGTTTAGGCCCCCCCCCCCATGGTTAAAAGTTGCGAAATGTCTAAACTGAGCATTTGCGATCCTTTTCTGCGTTAGAAAAAATCAGAACTCAAACGGGCGATTTTGAACAAGGAAACTTATTGACATCAGATTGAAAAAAGAAATGCAAATGCAGTTCCACCCCCGTCTGTCTGTACTCAGCGTCTCTGTAAATCACGCCCAGAGAGTTTGGTCTGCGGAGGAGCTACGCAATGCGAAATACGTTTTTTTATTTGCCTGGAGGAACTTGCGAGTGTTTCTAGGCTAGTCCTTTATCTGAGCCTGTGGATATCTGAAACAGCAGTGGTTTGATTTTATTTTCTGTGGAAATGTGTTTATTTTTCAATGGAACGCTTCTCATCTCTCCCCCCGTGCAAAAACACGGAAGTGGGTCACAGAGCGGAGAGCTTGGCCACGCCCCCACCCCCTACTATAGGCCAGCTCTGTCCTCCTCATTTGCATTCAAGCAACAACGCCCATAATGGAGTGTTCCAGAGTGACATTTCTGACTCTTTCTCATCTTATCTCTCTTTCTCATGCACCGAGTGTTGATTTTGAAGAAGGATTCATTTACAGTATTAGGGAACCATTAAGGCGCCATATAAAAGCATCAAGAAGTACCATGTCATGGGATCTTTAATTCTCCTTTAAAGGGATATGCCACCCCCAGGTCAAACTTGGGCATCTCCCCACAGTCCAGAGACTAAAATAAGTGGTGTTTTCCTGGTCACCCAGCCATTGTCCGAGTCTGTCAGCACTGACCGCCGCGGTATCTGCAGCTACTCCGCGTTAGACTGGAGTCTAACGGCGCCAGAGAAAGATTTCGGCCAAAAGGAATTAATTTACTCGATGCGTTTCCCAATTACTTTCTGTGTAGTGCGCATTCATATCGAGTGCAAATAAATGTGCAAATCAACACGGAGAGCTTGCCTTGGTCATTTTGGGTGAGAACAATTTTTCAGTGCAGAAAAAGACAGACGAAGCACACACCACGCTGACAGGGGAATCCCAGTTACGGACCAGGAAGGGAGTTCCCCTGTTGCGCAGCGTGGTGTGTGCTTCGGCCGTCTTTTTAGACTCCAGTCTAACGCGGAGTAGCTGCAGATACCGCGGCGGTCAGTGCTGACAGACCTGGACAATGGCTGGGTCACCAGAAAAACGCTTTCCACCACTTATTTTAGTCTCTGGACTGTGGGGAGATGCCCAAGTTTGACCTGGGGGTGGCATATCCCTTTAAAGAGCCCATATTGCACGATTTTCCTCATCTATGTAATAATGTTGTTTCCTCATCACAAACATATCGGGAGTTTTGTTTTGTTTCATTCACTCATTCATCACACCCTGCATATTTGGGTGGAGTTCTTCTCTCAAACAGAAAACACTCTGTTCCACCTTGTGATGTCATGTGGTAATACAGAAAGTGCTCCACTGTGTTTTTAAATTCCATACACCTTCACTAGAATTATATGGAAGATTTACCAATCTCTACTGAACAAAAGGTAGAAGGTAGCTATTCATTTGAAAACCACCGCTACATGACGTCACAAAGTGGAACAGAGCTTTTTGAACTTGGAGATGTAAACAGACTCATAATAAATGATTACTCAACTATGTGTGAATGAAACAAACTCCAGGTATGTTTCTGAGGAGGTCAATTTTGTGATATACTGGGCTTAATAAATATATTGTCTGCAGATGAACCACATGCAGAGCCTAAATGAGTTTGTGGAGGCTCAAACTTGCTACTTTGACGAGTGTAACCAACTTTCTCAAGAGCTGCAGAAACAACTGGAAAGGTTTGCACACTGTATTTATAACAGTCCAATAATTGCAACCAAATGTCCATGTTAACGTCTACTGGAGCCACAGGATATAGTTTCATTTGCCCCTAATTTGTTTCAATATTGCTTTTGTCAGGTTATTTTACTGAGTGGTTTATTTCCCTACATAATAAGGACCATGAAATCTAAACAAATGTTCTCTTCATCACAGTATCCCTGCTGTATTATGCTCTAACAGTTGGCAGTCCGCAATTACCAATGGAGATGAACAAGCAACAACAGGCAATAATATTCCGGATGACTTTCAAGGGTCAAACCAGGACAGTCAAATATTCCTTCATCGGATACCAGATTTCGACCAGGACTCTTGGACCGCACCTCAAAAGTTGCACAATAACGGAACAGATCCTCCTCGCCAATCAAATACTAACTTCAATAATAATAACAATCCATCTTCAACAGGAAGTCAAGCTCACGCCCTCTTGCTAGCATCCACCAGCCAAGCCCCTGTCACTCAAGTAACCAGTGGCAATAGTGCATTCAATTCAAAACCAAAACAGCATTTCTCACCTCTGCTAAGAACAGACACCACAACTGTAAGCGATGAACCAAGCGATGATTCGGAAACCAATGAGGAAGATAGCCTTACTTGTCCGATATTAAATGACAATATAGTAGAGATCTCAAATGGTACTGAAGCTCATGTACCCGTTGCCAATGGAGACGAGGAGGAAGCACCAACGCCAACAAGTGAAGAAGACACCAAGGAGTCCTAACAAGCTTGTCAAATAATTATGTAGTGTGGTGTGGTGTTCATGTGATGTCATATTTCTAAAGAGTATATCCAAGAGAGGAACGTTGCCATTGCGATCATGTCTTTTGAATGGGCAAAAGTCCTTTTCAAATCAGGAAGTAGTGGCGTTAATGAAACCAGTGAATATCTGGAAATTGAGAAGGAGGGCAGCTAACATTTGTATGGTAGAATTTGCCTTTACACTTTCGTACTGCAGCAGTTTTGTCCTGGTTTGTTGTTAATATCTTTGTTATTACCAGGCCTATCTTCAGGAAACATAATCATAGCATAAAGTTCAAGTATTTTGTCTTAGAAAAAATGAATAAACGTGAAATAATTTTATGATGCAACAACAAAAAGTAGCTACTTAATATGACAACTTTGCATACCCAAACTGTAACAACAACAAAAAAAAAAAGGTATAGGGTCCAGTGCAAGTAGATATTCTGTTTGGATATTTCTTTAAAAACACCTAATCTTCCCTGCCCTTCATCTGAAATTTTGACAGATTTAGTAAAAACGTGAAGATAACTTGAAGATAAATAAATAAATCCTGTCATATTTGTCTGAATGGTGCAGTAGGGACTTGTTAGCCTGTTAGCATCTTAGAACAAGAGGAACAAACTTTAGCATCGCGGTCAGCCATTACCTTGCAGTTTAATTAATCCCAATGGGAGATCTAATGTGAAGTGGAAGTGTTTAATAGTGCCAGTCTGTATATCAATATATAATTCATATTGTTTCAAATGTGACCTGCCTCAGGTCGTTTATAATGTAGCAGTAAAATAATGATAAGAAAACAACTTTATTGTGCCATTTAATAAGCTGTGTACTGATTCATTAAAACTTTGAGTAGTGACTCAGTTGAAATCCTCTATTTTGTAAATATCTAGACCAGATATTTTTGCCTGTATTGCTATTTTTGCCATAGATAAATACTTTTAAAGGGTCCATATTCTGCTATTTTCTCATCTCATATAATTGTTTCTCATCAAAAACAGACCTGGAGTTGTATTTTGTTTTGTTCACACATTTCTCTGTTCCACTTTGTGATGTCGTTTGCTAATACAGGAAGTGCTTCACTGTGTTTTTAAACTCCATAAACATTCACTAGAATCATTTGGATGATTTCACCCCTGGAATTGGAATCATTTCTACTGAACAAGTTAAACTACAACTAGATGACAACACAAGGTGGAACAGAGCATTTGGAGATTTCCAAACACATTCTTGGTTGTTTGTTTATGTTTTTGGGACCACTGAAAACACTTTATACTTATTACTAGCTACTTGAATTATGTAACTTTTCACTATTTTCTTATTATCTTTCAGCTGTTAATTACTTGGCAACTTTATATGCCTCTAATTATACCATGTACAAATTATTTGACGTTTAAACATAAATACTTTATCACATTTGCACCATTTTTATTAAATATACAAACAAAACGTTGAGCTTGCAATTAAAGGCATTTTATTATGGGCTCACAATAAAGTTTTATTGAATATTAATTTTAAATTATTCCAGGTGGGGATTAATACATAAGATCCAGCTATCCTCTCAATTAGCGTAGCATACTTGTTAATAGCGTACAGCATGTTAGTCTAGTCTTGTACCTGACACATTTACAGTTTACCCATGATGCAATAGCACTCTTTAAAATAGGTGTAGGTGAAACGCTGGCTCATTTTGCTTAGAGCTGAGGTCATTCTGTCCCAATTCGAAACACACTAGCACCTGTGTCCTGCGGTGGGCCCACAGGCAAGGTGGTAGTTCACACAGCAAAAACATACAGGAAATCTCACTGTCAAAGGCATGGGTGGGTCTGTCAACACATCACAATTATGCCCCCCTTTAGTGAAACGTTCCATGTTCCATGTTGCTTATTTTGTAATTGAAGCCAGGCATAATGCTATACCAATGTCGTCAAGTCTAATATGTTTTTCTTATAGCTGCACTGACAGTCTACACATGTTAAGCATACAAGTATTAAATCATAGCTTAAAGCTGATGCCAGTGTGTTTTGTATTACACATGTGGACTTATTTAAATACAAATACTGAGGTCATTTCAACAGTTTGAAAAATGTCACATGTGATTGCCATGCAGATTTTGTGCTATGAAGTGTCTGTTTTTATTCTTGATACATGATTTACAGTATCACAGCGTCTAATGTAATTACTGGGACCATGCTTCAGAAAATCTCCTGCTCCTGTCTTATACCATATAATGGTTTGATATCTGTGAGATCTTAGCAGGGGAAAATTTCAGTTTGTTTCTGAGATCATATTTTTATTTGTTTACTTATTTGTTACATTGAAAGTATGAGTTCATAATTGAAATGTATTAAAGCCCCATCCTGTAATTATAAATAAATAAAAAGACTAAACAAAACCATGTTTTTTTGTTTGTTTTTGGATGTTGTTATTGCACTGAAAAACTTGCTGTGAGAGAGCTTGCATCTCCACAAACCTGACTTGTGCCTGACAGTGCCATCCCTCCAGTTCCAGAATATTACATAAACAGGATTAGGATGGCATTGTCAGGCAATAAAGAGCTTCCTTCTGCTTGTTTCTATAGAAATGTTCCTTTTCCTTTGGCTACAATATTCCACAGTATGGTATCAAACTTCTTTATCTCCATGGAGAATGTTCCAAAGAAAAGTACTTTTTATTTCCATGGAATCATGCAGGTGATGTGCCACATCCAGAAAGTTATGCAGTGATACTTTAAACATGGACTATAACATTCAAGTTGCCCTATTTTTAACTGAAAGACAGATGTGTCTATTAGCTTATAAAATGTTAAATGTAGAACATTGTGTTTTTTTTATAACAAACTTCAAATTGCGACTCCAGTTATTTACTCTCTTCAGCAGTTTTTTTTAGCCTTATTTATAATGTTACGTGTGCAGTTAGCCAATGCCCCACACAAAGTTATAAAAACAGTCTCCGTTTATCTGGGATACAAAACTACACACGCACACAAAAAAAAAGAAACAAAACAACAGAATAAAGTTTACACAGGTATCCTACAGTCCTGCACCACTGGCGTGCGCACGTGACTTGGCCGTCCTCCCACCAGTCCAACTGCCCGTAGTCTCCAGAAGTCCATGGAATGCACGGAATCCTCTCCAGTGGCACCCTCGAGGCAGAGAGTCCGCAGAAAACGTGTAATCCAAGGCGCTGGAGCAGCACCCACAACACAAATACAAGCTCACGGCACCGCCACCTGCCGTCCGTACCGAGCTTCTTCTTGCTTGGGTCCTGGACCTTCCGGTGTGTCTTCAGTGGTGTCTGTCTTCCCTCTGTCTGTGACCCCCTAAGGTCTGAATTTATAGCCGGTAAGACCACAGATAAAAGAACAAAGAACAAAGAATAAAGCTAGATCAAAGTCATCCAATCAGAAAGCATTCTCTGAACCTGAAGGCGGGACAAGAAGTGTCCCGCCCACATACATGGACCTTACAAAATGGCGGCACCCATAGAAAAACACAGAGAAATGGCTCATGTAACACAACACATTCACATATACCAACTAAAATACAACAAATAAAATAAAATAAACAAAACGCTTGTCCGTAACACCCTCCCCCTTAAAGTGAAAATTTTGATTTCAAAGATCAAAATTTTCATTCATGTCCCTCATTCAACCCACACCACCCTGAGTTCTCGGCAAAGGTCCCACACAATCCACAATCACCCTGGAGAAAGGTTCACCGAGGGCTGGGACGGGTTTCAGGGGAGCCACAGGAGGGTCTAGCTGATGCTTGCCAACCATCTGACAACTATGAGATGTCCTGCAAAAGTTACCCACTGGCACCTTCACAATTTCGTCATCAGAGAGAGCCTTCTCCCTCAAACCAGCAATTTCTGGATCACTATTTTGCTCTTCGATTAGCTGTTTTCTTGACCAGGACAAACCGTCAGACACGTGAGGATCTTCACCCACTTCTACGGGTGAACTACCAAGATCCTGTTCAAACAATGTGCCAAGAAACGTATCTGACAATTCACCATGACAGCCACTCTTACTAGAGTCCTGGCTTACATGAAGTCCAGACTCATCAGTGTTCTGACCTAACACAGTGCTAGATTGCACATAGTCCTCCTCTTCTTTAGCCTTTTTGGCCACAGCTCGAGTAACTGCACATGAGGGAAAGACATCAGAGTCCACATTAGACTCTTCTTCAGTACTCGGCTGAGAAGTCAACTGCATAGAGGGGACAACTTTACCGCCAGCTAAGTCATTGCCGAGTAACAAGGAAATACCTTTAATAGGCAGACTGGGCATGAGGCCCACCTTAACTTGTCCTGTAACCAAGTCTGACTTCAAAAACACAGAGTGCAGAGGTACCATCACACCTCTACCCCCAATACCCTGGATAAGTGTGAAGTCACCGACAGCAGTGCCTTCACATTCACCGGAGGACAATGCCTCTTTCAACAAAAGTGACTGGGAAGTCCCAGTATCACGAAGGATTCGAATGGGTTGAGGAGCAGAACTCCCACTTGAGGACACAAATCCCTCTGACACAAATGGCAGGAACTCTTTCCTGAAAAGATCAGACGAGCCGACCTCTCTGGTCCCATACGGGCCAGATGGCTCAGTCGAACCAATATCCGTGGGCCTCTCTATCCAAGACACCACTAAACCACTACCACTAGCAGACACCTCTCTTTCCTTCCTCCTCTGAAGGCTAAAACACTCAGACATGATATGTCCTGGTTTCTTGCAGAAGTGACAGGTAGGACCTATATATGCCTCCTCTTTGGCATCGTAATTTCCACTCTTACCCCCAGCCGCCCTGGCTTTGGGGTCACCCCCAGTCTGTCTAGTAACAGCCTGCCGGTCTTGGAATCCAAACTCAGTCTTATGCGTCAATGCATACTCATCAGCTAACTTAGCCGCTTCTCGGAGTGTCGTGGCATCTTTTTCATCCAGATACGACTTAATGTCATCCTTGACACACCGTTTGAATTCCTCCACCAGCATCAAGTCCTTCAACAGCTTGAAGTCACCATCGACAGACTTAGATGTGCACCAACGTTCAAAGTACACTTCCTTATCATGAGCAAATTCAACATAGGTCTGCTTTTCATCCTTTCTAAGGCCCCTAAATTTCTGCCTGTATGCTTCTGGCACTAATTCGTAAGCAGTCAATATGGCCTGCCTAACCACATCATATATCGAGGCATCACCAACAGCCAAAGCTGAATACGCCTGCTGTGCCTTTCCTCTCAAGACACTCTGCAGCATCAAAGGCCAATACTCCTTGGGCCATTTTAAACTCCCTGCCACCTTTTCAAAATGTTGAAAGTACTTGTCTACTTCCTGCTCATCAAAAGGTGGGACCAGTCTCACTTCTCTGCTAGCAACGAAGTTATCGAGGTGTCCTGTGGCTGTTCTCCCTAGCCTTGCCAACTCTAATTGCACCCCTAAAGCCTCTCTCTCCATTTGCAACCGTTCTCTTTCTCGTACTCTTTCCCTGTCTAACTTCTCCAACTCGAAAAGTCTCTCCTTTTCTCTTTCTTCTGCCTGTTCTTTCTCTCTTTCCCTTTTCAACCGAAGTAACTGCAGTTGGAAAGAGAAGTCTTTCCCACTATCTGTGCTAGGTCCAGCTGGGGAGTCAGGCTCCTCAAACTGAGCTAAATCGGCAATGCTAAAAATGCCTTCACGATGATAATGCCGGGCAGCAGCCTGAGCCATTTTAGCTTTTGGGCACTTTGCGTTTATACCAGGCAGGTTTAGAGACCTAGTGACCTCTAGCAATTCAGTTTTTCTCAAATCCTGCAGACCTTTAACAGTTGGATTTTCCAGAAAGTCAAGCGCTGCTTTCGCCATGATGAAGCAAAAAAAAACAAAAAAAAAAAAACAGAAGAGTCTCGATGCTAAAGTTGGCTTTCACGAATGCTAACAGGCTACAAACGACTCACTAACGCATGGCGTTCATCCCGGACGAGCCCCCAATTATGTTACGTGTGCAGTTAGCCAATGCCCCACACAAAGTTATAAAAACAGTCTCCGTTTATCTGGGATACAAAACTACACACGCACACAAAAAAAAAAGAAACAAAACAACAGAATAAAGTTTACACAGGTATCCTACAGTCCTGCACCACTGGCGTGCGCACGTGACTTGGCCGTCCTCCCACCAGTCCAACTGCCCGTAGTCTCCAGAAGTCCATGGAATGCACGGAATCCTCTCCAGTGGCACCCTCGAGGCAGAGAGTCCGCAGAAAACGTGTAATCCAAGGCGCTGGAGCAGCACCCACAACACAAATACAAGCTCACGGCACCGCCACCTGCCGTCCGTACCGAGCTTCTTCTTGCTTGGGTCCTGGACCTTCCGGTGTGTCTTCAGTGGTGTCTGTCTTCCCTCTGTCTGTGACCCCCTAAGGTCTGAATTTATAGCCGGTAAGACCACAGATAAAAGAACAAAGAACAAAGAATAAAGCTAGATCAAAGTCATCCAATCAGAAAGCATTCTCTGAACCTGAAGGCGGGACAAGAAGTGTCCCGCCCACATACATGGACCTTACAAAATGGCGGCACCCATAGAAAAACACAGAGAAATGGCTCATGTAACACAACACATTCACATATACCAACTAAAATACAACAAATAAAATAAAATAAACAAAACGCTTGTCCGTAACAATAATTTCTTGTTTAATCTCCCCCTCTGTTCTTTTCAACCAAAGTCGAGAGTAATTCTGCATTTAGTATTTATCATGTTATTGAACCTCTATTGCCTTTTAACTGTTTAATCAATACAAACCAAGAGACCGTTATCGAATCACAGTGCAACCCAGGAAACAAAGATTTTTCTGTGTGAGGGCGTGTGTGTGGTATGCCTCATTCACCACAATATCTCATTATAATGTTATGGGGCTGTGGAGTTAATAATAAAACAAGCCAAGCGTAAGCACAAGTTTACTGCCCATAGCACTGCTGAAATATGACTGGACTGAGCTGGAGAATGATTGGAAAGATAGTGTCTAAAGTACAAGGATAAATACTACATAAATACGTGGACATTGCTTATAAATTGTTATAAAAATGACTGCATGACCATGTTTTATGTATTTATTTTTGACATTAAACAAATAAAACATATATCTTTAATGCCATACTGTGCAACATTACATGCAAACCAATATAATTACCATGAGTCAAGCAGGTGGCAAATCCTACACCAGAAAAATTGCATCATAGCTATTAAAGGGCCCATATTATTCTGTTTTCTGATCTATGTTATACTGTTTCCTTATCAAAAACATAACAAAACATGGAGTTGTGGTTTGTTTCATTCATTTCATTCATTCTTCTCTCACACAGAAGACGCACCGTTTCACCTTGTGATACTTCATACTTCGTACACCTTCACTAGAATCATTTGGAAAATTTCAGCCCTGAAATTGCCAATCTCTGCTAAAAAGAAAGGGAAAAAAAGGTAAAATGGTCAAAGGTAGCTGAATCTACTATTTGATGACATCAGAAGATGGAACAGAGCATTTGAGCTTTTGAGATGTAGACAGACTAATATTAAAGGATTACTCAAACATGTGAAAAAAATAAATAAAATAAATAAAAATAATAATACATTTTATTTATAAAGCGCTTTTCAAGACACTCGAAGACGCTGTACAGAAGGTAAAATCAGTAATAAAACAAGTAATAAAACAATAAACAATCAGAAAAACATTAACTTGAGCAGTTTTGGCGGCACGGTAGCTGAGTGGCTAGCGCTCTTGCTTCACAGCAAGAAGGTTCCGGGTTCGATCCCCGGGTCGCCCGGGCCTTTCTGTGTGTGTGTTCTGTGTGGAGTTTGCATGCATGGCCTGGGTTCGATCCCCGGGTCGCCCGAGCCTTCCTGTGTGGAGTTTGCATGTTCTCCCCGTGTCTGGGTGGGTTTTTTCCAGGCACTCCGGTTTCCCCCACCAACCCAAAACATGCACCATAGGTACCTCCAGCTTAGGTCCTGACCAAGCCGAAGCAAGAAGATCATGGAGATGGTCCCCGGGCGCCCTTAATGTGTGTGCTGCCCACTGCTCCTAATATATGTATATATATATAGGATGGGTTAAAATGTGAGATCAATAAAGTTCACTTCTTCTTCTTTTTAAAGGTGGGAGGTCAGAGCAGTCACGGAGAGGTTGTCCAGAGGGTGGGGGCAGCAATGGAGAAGGCTCTGTTCCAGGATCGGAGCTTGGTCCTGTAGGGGAGGGACAGGAGGTTGGTGTCGGAGGAACGGAGGGAGCGGGATGGGGTGTGGCGGTGCAGGAGGTCAGAGAGGTATGATGGAGCCAGGTTATGGAGGGCTTTGTGGGTCAGGAGGAGGACTTTGAATTGGATGCGCTGAGGGATGGGGAGCCAGTGGAGGTTTTGGAGGACAGGAGTGATGTGGTCTCGGTGGCGCGTGTGGGTGGGGAGGCGGGCAGCAGAGTTTTTAATGTATTGGAGGTTTTTTTGAGAGTTTTGGAGGGTAGACCATAGAAAAGTAGTCGATTCGAGAGGTGATGAATGCATGAATGAGAGTTTCGGCAGCAGAGAAAGAAAGGGATGGGCGGAGTCGTGCAATGTTTTTGAGATGAAAGAAAGCAGTCCGGGTTATATAGTTCATGTGCTGTTGGCAGGGCTGGACTGGGACAAAAAAAACGGCCCTGGCATTTTTGGCTTAGACCGGCCCCTCATAATTAGTCCTGGTTTAGTCCTGGTTCAACCCTGATTTAGTCCTGGTTTAGACCTGATTAGTCCTGGTTTGGTCCTGGTTCAAATCCTGATTTAGTCCTGGTTTAGTCCTGGTTCAGACCTGATTTAGTTCTGGTTTAGTCCTGATTAGTCCTGGTTTAGACCTGATTAGTCCTGGTTTAGTCCTGGTTCAAATCCTGATTTAGTCCTGGTTTAGTCCTGGTTCAGACCTGATTTAGTCCTGGTTTAGACCTGATTAGTCCTGGTTTGGTCCTGGTTCAAATCCTGATTTAGTCCTGGTTTAGTCCTGGTTCAGACCTGATTTAGTTCTGGTTTAGTCCTGATTAGTCCTGGTTTAGACCTGATTAGTACTGGTTTAGTCCTGGTTTAGTCCTGATTTAGTTCTGGTTCAATCCTGATTTAGTCCTGGTTTAGACCTGATTAGTCCTGGTTTAGTCCTGGTTCAAATCCTGATTTAGTCCTGGTTTAGTCCTGGTTCAGACCTGATTTAGTCCTGGTTTAGACCTGATTAGTCCTGGTTTAGTCCTGGTTCAAATCCTGATTTAGTCCTGGTTTAGTCCTGGTTCAATCTTGATTTAGTGGTTTAGACCTGATTAGTCCTGGTTTAGTCCTAGTTTAGTCCTGGTTTAGTCCTGGTTCAGTTCTAAATTGTGGGCCTGTCTCTAAGAAAAAAAGAAAAAGAAAAAACGGCATCAGCCCCTAGGACTGTCGGCCCACCGGGAAAATGCCCGGTATGCCCGATTACCAGTCCAGGTCTGGTTGTTGGTATGAGAGTGTGGCGTCAAAAAGAATGCCAAGGTTTCGGATGAGTGGGGATGGAGTGAGGGTTGTGTTGTTTATGGTCAGGCTGAAGTCTTGGGTGGATTTGGTGATGTTTTTGGGGCCAATAATGATCAAGTCTGATTTGTCGCAGTTCAACTTTAGAAAATTGTGTTGCATCCAAATACAACTCCAGATATATTTTTCAGGAGGTAACAACATTCTAACATGACTTAAAGCTCACAAGAGTCAACTTTGCGTAATATACTGTAAGACCTTTAAAAGTGCACTATGTAATTTTTCTGGTGGAGGCTCTGTCAGCTTCTCGTTATTTGTCTTCCTGGAATGTCCCACAGTTTGGTAGAAATCCATCTTAAATATATTTAATTACATGTATTTTTATTGCCAAAAAACTGCTCGTGTCTATGTTCATAAAGTTTTATGTCATTTTGTTTTGCCATTGAACACAACATCTCCATAGTGAATAAGCTTTTGAACCTTCCACGTAAAAGGTTTAATACCCCTTTAAGATGGACTACCCTTTTTAATCCTTTTAATTCCCAGGCAAATTGGCTAAATAAGAGTACATTGTCGCCAGTTCAGTCCTCACCGTTAGTCACTGCTCTTCCTCGCTATATAATCCTATTTATATCTCCCCTCATTCTCTCCTGTCCATCAGCACACTTCTTCTCTGGTGCCTTGGCTCAGGTCTTTAAGGAGATGCAGGATGGAAAGAGACCGTAAATTAAATTGTGCAGAGCTGAGTGAGTGATATATGTATGTTCTCAATGCTCCCTGGCTGTATTTATATTGTGAAACATGTTAGAATTAGCAGAATATGCATAATTGGCATAATCTGGTTTGAAAAAGTGCATTTGAGCTCTTACTTAAAAGCTTTTTTTCTTAGCTTTAATCACATTTTCATTACCATTTCTTAAGTATATACAATTTAATTTACCGTCAAGGAGTCCTTCAGGCTCATGTGATGTCTGTTGGTAATCTGATCTGGGGTAAATAACAAAAATCATGCATTTTAGATTTGCTAATCCTCCAGCTATAGTGCACATAAGTGTTGCTATATATGTCCTGTATATCTAATCTATGAAAATGTCCTATGTACTGTGTAACTTTTCTAGTGGGGGATTCTTCAACCTGTTGCCATAGAGATTATACTGCTTTGTTGGAATGTTACACAATATGGCATTGTATGTACTCATCTAGCATTTATTTCAATTATTATTTTTTTGCTCAAAAATGAAAAATGCATTCTTATTGTGAGAACTCTTGCCTCCCATCAGATCTAATATGTAATTTGGCTTGATGGCACTGCTTGCTTGTCTTCATGGAGATGTACGCATATGTTTAAAGATCCCATGACATGGTACTTCTTGATGCTTTTATATGGCTCCTTAATGGTTCCCTAATACTGTAAATGAATCCTTCTTCAAAATCAACACTCAGTGCATGAGAAACAGAGATAAGATGAGAAAGAGTCATAAATATCTCTCTCAAACTCTTTATTCTGGGCGTTGTTGCTTGAATGCAAATGAGGAGAAAAGAGATGGCCAATAGTAGAGGGTGGGGGCGTGGCCAAACTCTCCGCTCAGAGCTCAGAGCCCACAGCTGATCCATTTCCTTGTTTTTGCACGGGGAAGAGATTTGAAGCGTTCCATTGAAAAATAAACACATTTCCACATAAAATAAAATTAAACCACTGCTGTTCAAAGGTCCAGAGGCTCAGATAAAGGACTTCCGAGCCTAGAAACACTCGGACGTGCCTCCAGGCAAATAAAAAAACGCATTTCGCATTGCCTAGCGCATTCACAGTCCAAACTCTCTGGGCGTGATTTACAGAGACGCTGAGTACAGACAGACGGGGGTGGAACTGCATTTGCATTTCTTTTTTCGATCTGACGTCAATAAGGTGCCTTGTTCAAAATCGCCCGTTTGAGCTCCGATTTTTTGTAACGCAGAAAAGGATCGCAAATGCTCAGTTTAGACATTTCGCAACTTTTAACCATGGGGGGGGGCTAAACAGGGTAGGGGAGCTCACATTAACGTTCAAAAACCTCAGAAAGTGAAAATTTCATGCCATGGGACCTTTAAAGTCATACTGTGGAAAATTTCAGGCCAAGCAGCAACATCTTAATGCACGGAAGCAGGTGACCCTTCACCAGAATGGTTTCACAGTGCACCTTCAAAGGGCCCATTTTACTGTTTCCTGATCTGTGTTATAATGTTGTTTCCCCATCAAAAACAGACCTGGAATTGGGTTTTATTTCATTTATACATGTTTAACACACAAACCCTGCATAGTTAGGCTGAGTTCTTCTCTCAAACAGAAAACACTCTTTGTAGTAATACAGGAAGTGCTCCACTTTTTAAAAATTCCATACATCTTTATTAGCATCATTTGGATAATTTCAGCCCTAAAATTGCCCATCTCTGCTGAACTGGTAAAAAGGTAACTTGAAAACTACTGCTTCATGACATCACAATGTGGACAGACTAACAGACTAATAATAAAGAATTACTCAAACATGCGTGAATGAAACAAAATACAACTTCAAGTATGTTTTGGAGCAGGCAACAACATTATAACATGCTCTAAAACAAGTCTATTTTAAAGTACAAATGTTTAGCTTAGACACAAATGCCATGAACTAAAATGGGGAATTAGAGCTCATTTAAGCCTGCTCAAAGAGAACAACGCCCAAGAAAACCACCCACTGGTCTTAAACATCTCTACACGGGCAGTGTAACTTTGTGGTTTCTTCATTAGCACAAGTTTGTCGCTGTTTAATTTCAACTAACATTTGTCTGGAAACACCCACTGTCACATTTCCTTTCAATCTTCCCTTAAAGGGCACTTGGGGCCCTTTAATTAGACTTCAAAATGCCAATCAAGCCATCTTCAAATGCTTTTAATCATTCTTGCTGTTTGTGCCTGTTAATTCTCTCCTCTTTGTTGCCAGTTGGAAGATTTCAGAGTGACAGCTAAAGAGTAGGTGTGGTTGCCAGGTTGAGGCGTCAGTAAACAGCGTCTGGCAGTACATGATAAATCTGCTACAGACTTGTGCATTGCCCAGAACAAATGGCTGACCTATAGAAGGCAGTGACTTTGAGGAGCTGCAGTGATGAGGAGGGTGACGCAAACACTTGGCTCCTATGACGACTCCTATGAGCAAATTCAAATTTATTAATAAAACTTGGCAAAAGTGAGTCTCAAGAGGAGGCCAACATAATCTTATGGATTTGTTATGAGGGAATATGATTCTTGTACATTTTTACTTTCCTGCCTTGTCAAATTAAGGCTATATATGGATAGCTTGAAAAATGTTAATAGTGTGAAATGCGGGTGAAGCGTGGGCAGGATATTCAAACTTGTGACACTGAGGCTGGCTGTTTTTTTAATCATAATTCTGTGCAGTAAGGGAGAGTGGAGAGTCAACTATGTGTCTGCAATGGCATTAAACTTCTTCATCTCCATGGAGACAAGCAAATGATGCCGTTGAGCTGAGTTACAAATCCATCTGACAATACATGCTTTCATATATTTTGTAGCAATAAAACAACAGTAAAAGTGTAAATGGCTTGTACGGTAGATTTGATTCCCGCCATACTGTGGAACATTCCGCAATATGCTCGTCTCCATGGCGATGGTAGGGCGGACATAAAGGTTTTATAGATCTGTACTACTGTTAAAGCCCCAGTGTGTAGGATTCGTGGCGCATAGGTGGATGGTGCTATTGCACTTTCTGTTTTAGCTACGGCAGACCTCGAGGGTCACCCGGGCGCGCGGCTCGTGCTGTATACTACTGTATAAATACTGTATAAATAAAACGCGGTCCTGTTGTTTTTTTTTCTTTTCTCGTGAAAACACACATTCCCGATCATGTACCATGACACTCTACACATCAAATGAAACCTTACAGTCTCCTCTTTTTGACTATGCAATTCATTTCCCTGCAAAACAATCACTCCCCGAGCACATGGGGCTTTTATACGGAAAAGCACAAAATGAGGTTAGCTTACCTTAGAATGCTTTGCACAGGTCAAACTCTGTATTTCACCATAAACTTGCTCTCAATTTGTCCGTAAGGATCCAGCGAATAAAATCCAGTAAAACAATTTAGTCCAAAACACGTGTTAGATCCATTACGACGTCTGATCCGGCAGCATGCTTGTGTTGTTTACCCAAAACCACGAGCCTTGCCGAAGGCGAAGGCGGAGCCCAAATGTCCTTCTGCGGCTCTCGTATTCAAAATGGCTGCCTCTGCATGGGGAAGATCCCCCTTTTATGTGACTATATCTAAGTCCAAAAGAATACTTTGATTTCATGATGGAAGTGAAAAGGCTTGGAAAACAATGTATTTTTGAATAGATATCTTCAATTTCAGTAATTAACGGGTAAAAATCTTACACACTGTCCCTTTAAAGTTATTTTGTTTTTCTTTTCTTTTTCTGTCAAATTATTTTTTTAAAAACAGAAATATCAAGACGGCATTCAAATACAATAATTCATATCTTACTGAACGTTATGGGGAAAATTCAGAGAAAATTCAGTTTTAATTGGAAATTTTGGAAAAAGGGTGTTGAATACAAATGACGGTGTTGACATGTAGGTAAAAATCCTCATCCAAACAGGTAAATCTTTCTGTAGTGTATGTCTCCATGGTCCTGTTAATTTACAAAAATGTGCTTATAGTTTCCATTTTCCCTTCATAAAGCTGCCACCACTGCCTCCTGCTGTGTCCTGGTCTCCCCTCTGTCCCCCTCTCTCTGTCCATCTCTCGGTCTCTTTCCTCTCTCTGTTAAACTAAACCAGAACACACTATAAACCCTCACAGACACTGGGACATCTGCAGATCCTGGAGTCAAGGCTAAATCCTTGACCCCTTGACCTAAATCACACCTGTTTGGAACAAAATCCCTGTAAAACTACTTCTGATGTGTTACAATTGAAGCAAATATCATTATTTTCTGATAAAGGGTTTATTGTAGTTATTGGACAATCCCACTTTGACAATACAGCAGTTTTTAGTCAGAGTTGAGAAGTAACTGAATACATGGACCCAGAATATATACTGAAGACTACTTTGTTATACTTTTTCATTTGGTGGTACTCAGAATGTAATTACTTTTTTAAAGGTCCCATGGCATGAAATTTTCACTTTCTGAGGTTTTTGAACGTTAATGTGAGCTCCCCTACCCTGTTTAGGCTTCAAGCTGCACCCCATGGTTAAAAGTTGTGAAACACTGCTAAACTTGAGCATGTATGTGTGATCCTTTTCCTTTACAAAAAATCTGAGCTCAATAAGGGCGATTTTGAACAAGGCACCTTATTGACGTCAGATCGAAAAAAAAATGCAAATGCAGTTCCAACTCCATTTCTTTCTTGCATAACTACTAGTGTGTTTTTCATGTAAATCAGTCATGCTGCCCAGTTTGAGTTTGGACTGCGAATTTGCCATGGCAATCTGAAATGCGTTTTTTTATTTGCCTGGAGGCACGTCTGAGTGTTTGATCTAAGATAGCAAGATTGGAGTTCTGGATACGCAAATATGTATGCTTCTAAAGTGATGAAAAGGATAGGTAAAAAGATAGAAAGTTAAATTTATTCACCACTAAGTGGAAATGTGTTTATTTTTCAATGGAACGCTTCAGAATCTGGCCAATGTCCAAAGATACAATGGAAATGGATCAGCTGTGGGCTTCCTGAGCTCTGAGCGGGAACATTATATAATTCAAATAATAACTATTTATTTACGGCCAGTGGACGACCTGATTGTGCATTATTGTTTTATTGGGATTAAGGTTTATCATATAGAGCAGCTGTTCTCAAACTTTTCACAAGACGATATTTGGAGTATCATCAGATGTAAAACAGGTCTACAAGTGGACAATACCAGGTTTAAACTAGGGCTAAACCACGACTATAATAGGACTACATCATTGCAAGGACTTACCCAAATTCTAGCTGTCGTGAAGAGCACACACGCTTTCTTCTTCCTCCCTAAACCTTGCTCTGTATGATGTTTTGTCTTGTCTCGTCATTTTTCTCCTGTTGGAACAGATTTTCAAAATCCTCAATCATGAATTGGATAAAGCTGGTCCCAATGCAATTGGTATACTTTTTCACGAAGGAGCGCTGGTCCGGAGAGCCGGACAGTCCCGAGGAAACGTGCTGCCTAATACACGAGGGACGCGTCGTGCACCTGGCACCGCTGTTACTGGAGGACACGGAACAATTTACTATTGGAATTTTGATGGCAGGACATCTGGATTGGCCTGGGGGATGTTTTCTGACCCATGACTAATTGGAGCCGAGCGGATAAAAGAGCCCCAAGCCGCCAGCCGGTCATTTTAGGGGGGCTGCGAACTTGTGGGAGGCTACATCAGAAGGAAAAAACATAGATTGAACTGTACCATCACAATCTGCAGAAATCCGTCTGGCACAGGATAACATCGCGGAGAATGGATGTGGAACTGTGGGGAACAGCGACTCAGTCCGTATTCATTATCATACGTGCCAGTGGGAGGACTGCGAGTCGCACAGCCCTGCAGGAAGTTGGGGGCCTGGCAGAAACCAGGGTTCTGGCAAATTGTTTTTTTGCCTGGGTTCTAAAAATGTATCGATTATGTTAAATTTCCCCTTTCTGGTGTAATCAATTCTCCTGAAAATGTGATTCAACTGGACTCTTTGTTTTGACTGCACCATCTGCATAAACACGTCCAAGGCCGACAGCTGCCGGCTTATATCACAGCACTCTACAAAACAAGACACTCCACATTTGGCTCACACTGATATGTTTTATGTAAAACACTCTGCCCTGTCTATGTAGTAAAGTCTGCCTCTGCCCGTCTGTCACCAAGGAAAAAAAACACCATGTGTTTTACCTGTTCAATTGTTGTTGTCGTAATACATTTGTCAATATTGTTATTGATAGTACTGCACTTTTCATCTCTGTCATCTCCGAATCGCCGGCGCGCTCATGTGCGTGGCCCCTCCCCTGGCCGTCTCTATCTCTGTCCTGCTTGATCAGGGGGAAACGAAATTTGGATCGTCTATGCGTCTTGTGCATATGGTTTTTCGACAATAAAGCAAACTATGAACTATGAACTATGAATTTACTACAAGCAAACAGGTCTACTGAGGAAGCCACCACCAAAACAAAGATGTAACACAAGTTGAGAAACACTGAAATAAAATATGAATATAAGCCCATACCCATTCGGTCACAAGTTAAGTCAATTATCACATCTAGGTGGCATTTTCTGTAGACTATTTGCCTTAAAATATCTGGCCATGCTCACTGTTAAACTTGTACATTCAGTATTTTGTCCTCATATATTTTGGTTCTCCGCCCTGGACCCCCTTTTCGTGACGCCTCTATTTTAGTTTTGTCATTTTACCTCCATCTGAGCATTACTCAGCCTGCTCCCCCGTCTGGCCCTCCTCTCTCTCCCTCCTTCTCCACCCCTGCAGTTTAAAAGAGTCTACTCAAAACACTGGCTCACTCAACTTTAGGCTGGGATTTGAATCAGTTTGAAGTAGTAGGAGTTGTTGTAGTAGTAATAGTTATTTAAATATACGGATTTCTAAAGTAGCAGTTATGTTTTTCCAGTGCGTCTGGAGTGTGCTGTGGGTTTGTGGATGTTTTGCTGCGTCTTTAAATGAAGCTGATTATGATACAAATTGCTCGGACAACTATGACAATGAAATCTCTATGGACCAACAAGAAGGTAAGACACCATTCATGCTTAAACTAAACTATGCTTGAAACACTAGGAAAAAAGCAGCTAATACTCTCTTTTTTTAAACTTTATTTCATTTGTATATCTTGCATAGTGTATCTCAATTTTTGTCATATGAGTTTAGGACTAGTTTTTATAGAGAAATAATCAGTTATTAATAAACAAACACAAGCCAAATATATGACCAGTGAATATTATTTCTTTTTAGTTTTTGTTTTGTATTTTTTAAAATTCTGTTAAACCAAGAAACTTTTATCCCAGAGTAAAAGTTCTCTGTATTAAATCACAAAGCTATTTCTTTATTTTGACGGCAAACTTCACAAAGTACCAGTTTTTTATTTATTTTGGACCTGTGATATCATTCAAGAATCATCAACATTGATCTGAACCCACCAATAACTATATTTCATAACATAATTGATTCAGTTGCATCACTGACTTAATTGCTATAAGGCACGGGATGTCCTAAAATACACTCCAGTCAAACGTTTGGACACAACCTCTCCTGTGTTTGTTTTCTGTACGTTTGCTATGCTCTTCATTTTAGATACATACAAGTCATCACATTTAAAAAGCAAGATATGTTTTATGTAACTCTATTAAATATATACTTTGGTAACACTTTATATACTCAACAAAAATATAAACGCAACACTTTTGTTTTTGCTCCCATTTTCCCTGAGATGGACCCAAAGATCCAAAATTCACTCCAGATACACAACACTACCATTTCTCTCAAACATTGTTCACAAATCTGTCCAAATGTGTGACAGCGAGCACCTCTGCCCCGCCGAGACAATCCACCCCACCTCACAGGTGCACCACATCAAGATGCCGATCCGACATCATGACCAGTGCACAGGTGCGCCCCAGACTGGCCACAATAAAAGGCCACCCCGAAATGTGCATTTTTTTTTTTTTTTGCTTTACTGGGGACTCAGAACCAGTCAGTATCTGGTGTGACCACTATTTGCCTCATGCAGTACATCTTCTTCACATAGAGTTTATCAGATTGTCAATTGTGACCTGTGGAATGTTGGTCCACTCCTCTTCAATGGCTGTGCGAAGTTGCTGGATATTAGTGGGAGCTGGTACACGCTGTCGTATACGCCGGTCAAGCACATCCCAAACATGCTCAATGGGTGACATGTCCGGTGAGTATGCTGGCCATGCAAGAACTGGGACATTTTCAGCTTCCAAGAATTGTGTACAGATCCTTGCAACATGGGGCCGTGCATTATCTTGCTGAAACATGAGGTGATGTTCATGGATGTATGGCACAACAATGGGCCTCAGGATCTCATCACGGTATCTCTGTGCATTCAAAATGCCATCAATAAAATGCACCTGTGTTCTTCGTCCATAACAGCCATTGAAGAGGAGTGGACCAACATTCCACAGGCCACAACTGACAATCTGATAAACTCTATGCGAAGAAGATGTGTTGCACTGCATGAGGCAAATGGTGGTCACACCAGATACTGACTGGTTCTGAGTCCCCAGACCCCCAATAAAGCAAAAAATAAAATAAAAAGCACATTTCGGGGTGGCCTTTTATTGTGGGCAGTCTGGGGCGCACCTGTGCACTGGTCATGATGTCGGATCGGCATCTTGATGTGGCGCACCTGTGAGGTGGGGTGGATTGTCTCAGCGGGGCAGAGGTGCTCGCTGTCACACATTTGGACAGATTTGTGAACAATGTTTGAGAGAAATGGTAGTGTTGTGTATCTGGAATGAATTTTGGATCTTTGGGTCCATCTCAGGAAAAATGGGAGCAAAAACAAAAGTGTTGCGTTTATGTTTTTGTTGAGTGTAATAACGGTTGCTTATAAAGCATTAGTAAAGCTTAGTAAATAATGAACTAATTATTACTAATTATTTAACTAAACATTTACATTTATTTGTTAATAAGTAAGAAATATATTAACAAATATTTGTTAATGAGTAACAAATACTTAGTAAAGAATGAACTAATTATTTAACAAAACATTTACAAATATTTGTTAATGAGTAAGAAATATATTAACACTTTATACTTTATATATATATTTAGAATTTACATTCAAATTCACCCTTTGCTTTGTTTAAAAACATTTAGAAGTTATTTATCTTTTTTCTTTACTACATTATTCCATATATCTTACTTAATATATTTGATGTCCTCCATATGTATATAAAATGTCGAAAGTAATAATAATAATTTTTAAAAATCACTGAATGAGAGGGTGTGTCCAAACTTTTGACTGGTAGAGGCATTAAATTGGGAGGTACAATATTGATATCATGGACTGTTGTCACGCTAAATCACCAGGAATACTTTTTGACTTATTTTAGAAAATTATTTTGTGGCAGCTCTACTATTTTGTTTGTTTTGAGAAAAGAAACTTGTAGCAGTACATGTGACATATTTACTGTTCTGATATCAACAATTAGTTCTTACAGGTAGTGGTTTAACACAAAAAATACTGTTTGAGTCTAAAGAATAGTGATGTAGCACAAATTTATTATCGCAAAATCGTAGTTTTATTGTATCGTGAGTCATTGTGAATTGTATAAAATCATGATTCTGTGTTTCCCAGCCCTATTTTGCACACTTGCCCCCAGTTTATGCAGCGTTTAGTGATCGTAAAGGTGCACTGTCTAACTTTTTGCTCACCTTCTTGTTTCTATGGATATGTCATTGCTCTGCTTGACATGTTCCACAGTATGACATTAAACAGCCTTACATTTATTAAAGCCCCAGTGTGTAGGATTCGTGGTGCATAGGTGGATGGTGCTATTGCACTTTCTGTTTTAGCTACGGCAGACCTCGAGGGTCACCCGGGCGCGCCGTAATGCGGACAGCTCGTGTACCCACGCACGAGCCGCGTGCCGCTACTGTATAAATAAAACGCGGTCCCGTTTTGTTTTTTTTGTTTTTTTTCATGAAAACACACATTCCCGATCATGTACCATGACACTCTACACATCAAATGAAACCTTACAGTCTCCTCTTTTTGACTATGCAATTCATTTCCCTGCACAACAAACACTCCCCGAGCACATGGGGCTTTTATACGGAAAAGCACAAAACGAGGTTAGCTTACCTTAGAATGCTTTGCACAGGTCAAACTCTGTATTTCACCATAAACTTGCTCTCAATTTGTCCGTAAGGATCCAGCGAATAAAATCCAGTAAAACAATTTAGTCCAAAACACGTGTTAGATCCATTACGACGTCTGATCCGGCAGCATGCTTGTGTTGTTTACCCAAAACCACGAGCCTTGCTGAAGGCGAAGGCGGAGCCCAAATGTCCTTCTGCGGCTCTCGTATTCAAAATGGCTGCCTCTGCATGGGGAAGATCCCCCTTTTATGTGACTATATCTAAGTCCAAAAGAATACTTTGATTTCATGATGGAAGTGAAAAGGCTTGGAAAACAATGTATTTTTGAATGGGTATCTTCAATTTCAGTAATTAACGGGTAAAAATCTTACACACTGTCCCTTTAAATAAGGTGGTTTTATAGCTCAAAAAAAAATAAAAAAATAAATAAAGATCTGACCTGTAACTTCATCTGGTTTAGTCTCCATGAAGATAGAAAGGTTTAATACTCTGAAACATTCCAGACAAAGCAATAACATCTACATGGAGAAACGCATTTGATGATCCCTCCAACAGAAAAGTTACACAATGCACATTTAATTTTCTATGTGATGCCATTTCTCTGACTTACAAATGTATTTACAGATCTATGCTCATAAACTGTGCTGTTCACTCTTCACAGACTCTCCATCGATGGGCCCATGTCAGGACGATGCCCCCCGCTGGGACAAGCTCTTCACTGCGCTGGAGGACTCTCACATGCGTCAGAACATGCTGCTCTCGGCCGTGGATCACAACTGTGGAGGAGGAGGACTCACAGCCATCAAGATGCTATGGGACAAACTCACCAAAGCGAGCAGCCATTTTTGTAATGCCAACATGGAGAAAATATGCAAAACTCAAGCCGAGCAACTGCACTTAAAAATACGTCAGGAGTTCTTGAATATTATGAATTACAATATTGAAATGGAAAAGAATTTGAATTTGACATTGCAACAAATCTTACACCGAAGCCACGAGACAAATAAAAGACTGAAGAGACTTGAAGACAGTCCCAAAATGTCTCTTCATCCGACAGCAGTAACTAAGGCATACGTGACCCCAGTGACGGATAGTGGTCTAAGGGAACAGGAAGTAGAAAATCAATGGATGGACAAAGGCACGATTGGGAAAACCCTGGTCACCATAGCAACGGAGCTACAAAGAATTCAACACCAGCTCGAAGTGATGGAGGAAACGAGGCATAAGGGCAGAGGAGACACATAAAGGAGCTGATTAAAGAGTTTCTATGTAGTGATATTTTGCACTTCAAAACAAATTGCTTTTTATACTGTATATATTTGTATGTTTTTGAAGCCAAATTTGTAACTGCATCATAACACTGTGGTATTACCTCCTTCAAAGAGGTTAGCCTGTTTTTTTTTGTTTTTTTTTTTTAAACACTGATGGTTTGACAAAAAATAAATAAATAAATAAAAAATCTTAATGATCTAAATGATGTTCATGTGCAATGTGTGTGTAATGTGCTTTGATGCTTGGACCATTATAGCTGGTTAATGAGCCTGTAGCCTTTTTATTCCCATATTTTTGAGCAAAATATGTTTTGCTCCAGCACAGATACATTGTATAAGCAGCTCTTGGGGTCAAATTCAGTTCAGTCTTTATTAAGAGTGCATATTTTCTAAAAGTAAGTTGCGTGAAAAGTCCCTCAGTCGTCCAGGTAGAATCCATGATCAAAGGAGAAGTTCAGTTTGTCAACTGGACAAAGTTTGTTTGGTTGAAAACGTTTCGCCGCTCATCCGAGAGGCTTCGTCAGCTCTGGCTTGAGGGCCAGAGCTGACGAAGCCTCTCGGATGAGCGGCGAAACGTTTTCAACCAAACAAACTTTGTCCAGTTGACAAACTGAACTTCTCCTTTGATCATAAAAGTAAGTTGTAAAAAATAAATCATTAAAATAAGTCCACTGTATATTGTCTGCATCTACATATAAAGCTTTTTATTGTCTGATATTAGGAAGTGCACGTTAGCTTTACTGTGATGGCAAAAGTCTGGTCTCTGAAAGTTGTGAAAAGTGCTTATTACTCATGACGGTTGTAACTCCTCAATGACAACACTGCGCACGGTTTCTTAAGTACTGGCGCATTTATTAGCCTTAACAAATGCCAAGAAACGCAGTGAAAACTACAGGACAAATAAAACATGTAATTAGACACTCCATATTGGTTTGCTAACACAGATATACAGTGGTACCTCACCTTACGAAAGACCCAACAAACGCAAATTTCAAGTTACGAAACACCTTCACAGTAAATTTTGGTCTCTAGTTACGAAACGCAAAATCTCAAAAATTCAAATAATGCGCGCTCAGCCACACACATTATACGCTTTTCTCAGACTGGATTTAAACTTTTCTCACATTTGTCTCTCGTTTAAACACTCAAACTTTCATAGATTTTCAACAAAATTATTAATAGTGAAGTGTGGGGGGAAGGGGGAGGGGGGAGAAGACTGCGCTCTGACATGTGTGATAGCGCACATGACCCGACGCGGGGCTGACAGCAGGTCTAGACCAAGGTCTAAACCTGGACTGGACCAGGACTAAACCAGGACTAAACCAGGACTAAACCAGGACTAGACCAGGTGGATTAAAGCAGCGAGGAGGGAACTGCACGCAGTCTGAGCGCATGAACGCATGAACGAGACCCATGCAAGAGTCGTGGTGGTCTAGACCTCCTCTAGATCTGGTCAGGTCTAGAGGAGGTCTACAGGAGCCGCGGTGGTCTGGACTAAACCAGGACTAAACCTGGACTAAACCAGGAGGAGCCGCGGTGGTCTGGACTAAACCAGGACTAAACCTGGACTAAACCAGGAGGAGCCCGCGGCTCTTACATGGGTCTCGTTCATGCGTTCATGCGCTCAGACTGCGTGCAGTCTCCTCCTCGCTGCTTTAATCCACCTGGTCTAGTCCTGGTTTAGTCCTCGTTTAGTCCAGGTTTAGTCCAGGTTTAGTCCTGGTTTAGTCCTGGTTTAGTCCTGGTTTAGTCCAGGTCTAGACCTGCTGTCAGCCCCGCGCCGGGTCATGCTGCGCTATCACACGTGTCAGAGCGCAGTCTTCTCCCCCCTCCCCCTTCCCCCCACACTTCACTATTAATAATTTTGTTAAAAATCTATGAAAGTTTGAGTGTTTAAACGAGAGACAAATGTGAGAAACACACAGAACACAATGTTACACTATAAAAAAGTTACACTATAAAAAAAAACTTGGATCGGGGCCTTGGAACGAATCAGGCTTTTTCCATTGAAATAGCTACTCAACTTACGAATTTTTCACGTTACGAAACCACCACTGTACTAACAAAGTTAGCTACCTCGTGGCCGCCTGTCACATCGGAGGTCTTTAGGCATAAGGAAACTGATTGATGTGTTTTCTATCTGCACATAGCATACATATCACACTTGTAGAACATATATTTACAATTACAATCGTTACAAACCAAAACATAAAAGTACCTCATACATCTGGTTAGCTGCTGAAATCGTGGCTCTTGCTCTCAGGTCCTTTAGTATATGAGGCTAACGTGATCTACCTGCCGCCCTCTCCCAAGGTCTCCCAAAGTCTCGCGAGAATAGCCGTGCCAAACCAAATTAAATTACTTATATAATTAATTATTTAACAAAACAATAATTTAATACAAAAACAATAAAACCTTTTCTAAACCAAATGAACTTGTTTTTTGCATAACGCATTTTAATGACACTTACAACGGTGAATAATGATAATAATAATGAAGAATGATCAGAATGCATAAGGTAAGTGAGGAATACATATGGACCACTGCAAACTGTTTAAAATTAACTACATTTTTAAAAACACTTTTAAAACTGCAAAATCAGGTAGAGTGCCTTTAACTGCTATTTAACTGGATTTAGATACAGTTTGAATCACGAATGATCCTGGAAAGCTAAGAATTTTGACTTTTGACAAAGAACACCATAGCAGTAGGTTTGTATTTGTATTGTATTGCGGGATAGGACTAATTTGTCAGATACTAATTACTGCCAGTAGGGGTCTGTAAATGCACAAATGACTTTAGATTATAGTTTTCAAGACAAACCCAAATATACAAGTTAGGTTTATTTGTCTATTGTGGTTTTACGTCATAAATTCAGACTTAATATCAGTATTTTTTCTGCACCATTTTTCTGCTAGCTGACGTCACAGTAGAGCTGTTGTAAGGTGAAATACAGCTTATCCGGTCAGTTTGTGCTCGCGCAAACATTTTCTCCAATTTAATACAAGAATGCAGACAGAGGAGCTGCTGAATTGCTACCTCTGATTCGACAAGATGAAAAACGTATTTGGAAAAGCTTATTACAGTTTGTACACTATTTGTTTATGGGTATTTGAAAATTGTGCAGGCTAAATGTTATTGTTATATTAAAGCATCTTGTCTTTTATTGGCACTTTTCTACATGCATCTCTACTAGCAGCGATGTTCAGTTACCATGGAAACACAATGCACACTTTAGCTAACAATGTCACCAGTTTTAAGATTGTCTGAAGACTGAATAAAAAACACAACATGGATTTAAATCACACATTTTCTGGAGTCTATCTTCAGTTCTGAGCGCACAAATCCTGCATATTTAGGCAGTTAGGCAGTTTTTCTCTCAAACAGAAGACACTCTGTTCCACCTTGTGATGTCATGTGATAATACAGGAAGTGCTCGATTGTGTTTGGATAATTTTAGTCTTGGAATTTCCAATCTCCACTAAACTAACAGTAAAAAAGTAGTTGTTAACTTGACTACCTCTTCATGACATCACAAGGTGGAATTATGAGCTTTGGAGATGTAAACAGATTGGGTTACTCAAACAAAACAAAAAATGCAGTTGTGTCCTTAGGCAAGGTACTTTGCCTAGCATGAAAGTGGTGTGCGTGTGAGTGATGGTATAGGGTGAATGAGTAATGATCTGTAAAGCGTCTTTGTAACATATGTCTGTGAAAAATGCTAAACTTACTTACATGTGTGAATGAAACAAAAAACAACTCTATGTATGTTTTTGATGAGGTAACAGCATTCATGGCTTGAATGCATGGCTAAAAAGATGTAACTCTCTTGGACTGACTCTGTCTGTATGTGGTCCCAGTTGTCTCAGCACACCCAGCTTCAGGACCCTGCGCTGTGTTTAGTGATGTCTTAGCGGCTAGGTGTGGTGCGGAGAAGGAGCACAGCAGACACAGCGGTTCTTTTTGATTGTGGAATCAAAAAGCAGTCAGAACATTTATTTGTGATGAGTTCCAATGAGTTCATTTATTCATTTTCTTTTCCATTTTCTGGGTCACAGGGGCAGCAGTCCAAGCAGTGTTCTGCTGCCCAGAACACAATGCACCAGCCCCCATGAATCCTTCCGCGGGTGGTGGGTCCACAGGAGGACGGCTCATGTCACAACAGGCCTTGATGTATCTTCTGCCATGGGGGCTACCAGTGTCCACAGACACTGGGGGCGAGGTGGCGAGTGTCTTGCCCAAGGACACAACGGCAGCGCTCATCTGTGGGAGCTGGGATCACATGCGGTCAACCCATCAAGAGCGGGATTCGAACCACCAACCCCTGGATCACGAGGCATTTGCTCTACTGCCGCCCCCCAATGATGACCAAGTGTTTTCAAAGTTGCTTGGCTCATGGGACCGTAAAGAGTAAGGGCAGAGATAAGAGAGGCCTAATTAGTAATCTAATACAATATGTTATGCACAAGAGTTAATTTTGCATAATATAAAACCTTTAAGAGCAAAATTCAATTGACATAAATATTCTTCTTAATGGAGCTTCTTGCTGTTTGGTATAGGCTTAGTTATAAAGCCTAATGCGACAATAAATCAATGGATTTCTAAATATGTGAGGTCAACATAATTTGAATGTAATTTAAGTGAATCAGTGTAAATCAATAGTGGGTGTTCTTTCTACGCAATGGAGCTCAAGAGTGACCGCTGACCCCCCAGCTCCAGAAGTACATTTTTCATTCATTTTCCCATAGACTTATATATAGACGAAATATTTTAACTATTAAAAGTTTGCAAAAAGGTTGGGTTTAATCAGCTATGTGGTAACTATTGACCACTAGACCTATAATGTTATTTAAAATCTTTGACTTACCAGATCTCCTTTGTTGTTAACCTAACCTAACTGTCACCTTGTAACAGTATTTTGACAAAGACAAATTATGACAGTGCCCTCCTCTCACACTGTTGCTATAGCATCCACTCTGTCTCTTTCATTCTCTCTCTCTCCCTCCCTCCTCCTCTCGCTCTGTAACTGTTGATTTGACATATTCCTTTGACACTGTGTTTTGCTCGGTTTGACACTGTCATCTTTACTGAGCGCACAAAACATCACTCACTCTGAGCCTCTTATCTGCACACCAATGCTCTCATCTCCCTCCACTTCCTACTAGTTTATCACATCCAAACATCACCTTTTCCCCCTCCTTCTCCCTCCTGCCATTTACCACTCTCTCTCCCTTTCTTCTCAAATCCTCTCTTCCTCTCTCTTCTGTCTCTATTCCCTCTCTTACATCCTGCTTTTGTTTCCTAAACAAAAAAAAATCCCATTTTGTTCTCTCTTTCTATCCATCTGCCTCTCTCTTCTCTTTCTCCTCTCTCAGCATCTTCTCAGCATCTTCCCCTTTCTGTCTCTTTTCCTCTCTTGTCTTTCTCTTTTTCTGTCTTCCACCACTATGAGATTCCTATAATTTATCTTGCTCTATCTGTTGTCTTTCTCTCCTCTCCTCCTCTCCCTTTCTTCCCTTCTTTTCTTTCTCTATTCCCTCTCTTACATCCTACTATTTTTTCCTAAACATTTTTTTCTGTCTGTCTGTCTGTCTGTCTCTCTTCTCTTTGTCCTCTCTCCTGCTCTCTATCTTCCCTTCTCTCTCTCTCTCTCTTCCTCACTTATCTTTCTCAATTCCTTCTCTCATATCTTCCTACTACATCTCAACCAACTCAACTCTCTCTCTCTCTCTCTCTCCCTTTCTCTTTCTTCCCTTTTTCCGTCTGTTCCCCCACTCCCACTCTCATCTTCCTATAATTTATCTCACACAACTACCTCTCTCTATCTTTTGTCTCTTTCCTCTCCTCTTCTTCCCATCTGTACACAGATGCTATCATCTCCTTCCTCTTCCTACTCATTTTTCTCAACCAAACATCACCTCGCTTCCTTCGCTTACTCTCCTCCCCCTTTTTTTTTTACCTCTTTACTTTCTCAATTTTCTTATGCATCTGATCTATGTACTAACACTGATACAAGCATAATCACTTTTTCTCCCTTTATTGATCTATCTATTTATCTTTCATGCTCTCATCTTCCTATGATTTATCACAGCCATCTACTCTCTCTCTACCTATCTTTCTGTTTTCTCTTCCTCTCCCTCCTCTTATCATTGTCAACTCTATCCCCCAGACTTCCTTCACCCCGGACACTTCCTCCAGCTCCTCCGGGGGACCCCAAGGCGTTCCCAGGCCAGCCGGGACACATAGTCCCTCCAGCGCATCCTGGGTCTTCCCCGGGGCCTCCTCCCGGTGGGACATGCCTGGAACACCTCCCGAGGGAGGCATCCAGGAGGCATCCGAAACAGATGCCCGAGCCACCTCAGCTGGCTCCTCTCGACGTGGAGAAGCAGCGGCTCTACTCCGAGCTCCTCCCGTGTGACTGTGCTCCTCACCTTATCTCTAAGGGTGCGCCCAGCCACTCTGCGGAGGAAACTCATTTCAGATGCTTGTATCCACGATCTTGTTCTTTCAGTCATTACCCAAAGCTCATGACCATAGGTGAGAGTAGGAACGTAGATTGACCAGTAAATCGAGAGCTTTGCCTTTCGACTCAGCTCCCTCTTCACCACAACGGTCTGGTACCGTGACGTTGCACCGATCTGCCTGTCAATCTCAGGCTCCATCCTCCCCTCACTCGTAAACAAGACCGCGAGATACTTGAACTCCACTTAAAGGAAAAGTAACATTTTTTTTTTTAACAATCTGAGCCTTCTTTCGGCAATAAAACAAGTAGTTTTACTCACCCATAGCAGTTTGGTGTCATTTTGAGCAGTTTCGTAGAAGTTATGTTGTAGCGTATCCGTTAACTTGAGTGCTCGGGGCATTACTTTGCGGTCTCCAAATAACACAAACTTTAGCACTTTTCAAATCATAGAAGCCCGATGTCTTATTCTACGATTTCGCTTGAAGCAAAAGTGGCCTGTAATCCGAGATTTAGCCATAGTTTTGAGTAGATGAGGACGCCAGTGCGCATGTGCGGACTGTGCTCTCAGCTCCCGGGACCCAAACATGAAACGCAAAGCTGTAAACTATGGATAAATCTCAGATTACAGGCCACTTTTGCTTCAAACGAAATCGTAGACTAAGATATCGGGCTTCTATGATTTGAAAAGTGCTAAAGTTTGTGTTATTTGGAGCCCGCACGGAGCATATTACATGCTTGGGGAATATATTATATGCCCCGAGCTATGGCTAGAAGTTGCGCTAGGCTAACCGCAAATCTAAAACATCTCTGGAAGTGCTCCATATGACACCAAAGTGCTATGGGTGAGTAAAACAACTTGTTTTATTACCGAAATAAGGCTCAGATTGTAAAAAAAAACGTTACTTTTCCTTTAAGGCAGGGACTCTCCACCTTTTTCCAGTCGAGAACCATGGCCTCGGATTTGGAGGAGCTAATCCTCATCCCAGCCGCTTCACTCTCGGCTGCAAACCGTCCTAGTGCACTTTGGAGGTCCTAGTCTGATGACACCATCAGGACAACATCATCTGCAAACAGCAGAGATGAGATGATCATGTGGCCCACAAACTGGATCCCCTCCAGCCCCTAAGCAGCTACCGGCTGGTTAGCTCAACTGGTAAGTCATGGACTTTCCCCCTGGAGGTTGTAGGTTCAAACCCCCCCCCGGGCAATGAGCTAACCAGTGTGGGTCCTTGGGCAAGACCCTTCACGGTACTGCCCCCCGGGCGCCGAAAAAGATGGCTGCTCACTGCTCCTGAAAAAGGATGGGTCAAATGCAGAAGTCAAATTTCTCCCGTGTGTCATTGTGTGAGACCAATAAAGGCTAAAAAAGCCCCAATCTTTTAACTGCACTTAGAAATTCTGTCGATAAGTATAATGAACAGAACCGGTGACAAAGGGCAGCCCTGGCAGAGTTCAACATGCACCGGAAAAAGGTCTGACTTACTGCCGGCAATGTGAACACAGCTCCTGCTCCGGTCATACAGGTACATGTTCATTTCTCCTTGATTTTTTCTTTTGTTTCTTTGTTTTTGTCCATCTCCTGCGCTTTCTCTTTTTTTCCTCATTTTCCTACTTTATCTAATTTCCTTTTTTCTTTCTCCCTCCTTCTCTCCCTTCCCCTCTATCTCTCTTTCCTCTATCATCTTCCTAATTCTTTATCTGACAAAACCATTACCTCTCTCTGTTATCTCACCTCTCCCCATCACCTCCTTTCCTCCCTCTTCATCGCCTCCCCCTCTCTCTCTGTCCACTTCATGCTTCTTCCTCTTCTCTTGTTACAAACTAATCAATGTTTGGTGGGCTCTTAAAGGTAACTGACATAACACTCACAGTGCCAATAAATACACTAAATACATAAATACATCATAATAAAAATAATAAACCTGCATAAAGAAAAACATATTGTGCTTTTCATAGATTTTAATGTCACATGATCACAACAGCACTGAACAACACAAGATTGACACTTTCCCAAAAGCAAAGACAATACAAAATAGATAAAGCTTCCATAAACATTTAGCATCAAGTCTCTTATTTACAATCACTATGACAACCACAATTTCAAAAACAGCTGGGACACTTAAAGGGGTAAAAGTCCCTGCCGGAATATGGACTTCTTCTGTGGAGGTTGCATATTCTTAGACACAGCATAGGCTACTTCTCTAGCAAGGTACACCTCACATTTAGTAACCAAACCCAAGATTGGATATGTATTGTGTGTATATTTTTGTTGCAATAGTGGAGAGGTTTGTAATATTTTTAATGTAATAAGGTAAGATTTTTTTTTTTTTTTTAGCTATAGAAAGTTGAAAAAGTAACTTTCAGGACTAATTACTGGTACATTCTGCTATTTATTTGTTATAGCTCAGGCCTTTAGATGATAGTGTCTATTTAAAAATCATTCATAAGTATTATCTTGCAGTATTTTGTATTGTATCAGTAACAGTTAACAATTAGTAGTTTCAATATTATCGTTTATTGCTGTATATCTTTGTACCGATCTATTGTGCTTCAGTTTGTTATTGTGACAGGCCTGTTCCTTAACCTTAAATACATACTGTATATCATCACCAATATTAAATATCAAAAAATGAATAGTTATTTTACCAGTTTTTTGTTTCCTTTTTCACAACACTTTTGAAATTTCTATCAACAAGCCTAAAATTGTTTCAGTAGCCCTGTCTGGTGATATTCTAGGGCAGTTCTTCTCAATTTTTTCTCAGGTTTTATCTTTGGCTCTCAGATCTAAACCAGGACTAAACCAGGTCTAAACGAGATCCAAACTAAGTCTAGGACTACAGCATAACCTGTAAAATTTGTGAGCCTAAAATCACCTCACGTACAATAGTTTGAGAAACACCGTTCTTTTATATTAGTGAGAGAATTATATTTTTACAACATTCATCAGGTAAAAAGAAAGAAAAAAACATTCTAGCTTTTACAAAGCGCCCCAACTTATTTTGAATTTGAGGTTGTATTTCTTGGCATTGTGAGAGCTGCGAGTCATCTATTTAATGGGTGAATCCAGGATCTCCTCATACTCCTCCCTCTGGCGCCTGGGCACAACTCTAGATGGTAACAACTTCATTGCCACCATCCAACTCACACTGATCAAAATAAAAACCTCCCCGATGATTTCGAGTGCGGAGGGCACTTCTGGCAGTACGGCGAGATACAGGAGCATGGCAAGTGGGACCTCCACAGTTTGAGAAGCCGAAACTATGGCGGGGTGAAGGCGGGTGAGGGCGTGGGTCATTCCTAAGAAGGCTGCAACGGAGCAAGCAACCAGTCCCAAGATGAGACCCCAAGCTTGGGCACTCATCGGCCAAGACCACCCCTCCTGGAGCAGAGCCAGGGTAGCAGGAGATAGAAGGCAGCCTGTCCAACTGACTGTGAAGAGGGCAGTTCCTATGCCAATTTTTTCCTTTAGGGATCGGTATCCAACTAGTGCTAGGGCCATCCACAGTCCCGCTAGTGCAGACAGTGACCAACCAAATGCCCCTTTCCAAAATGCAACAGGGTCAGAAGGTGTGTCCACGTTGTATTGGTCAACCGTGGGAAGCAAGACTAGACCTAATCCAAAAAGTCCAGCGATTATTGAGATCCCGTCAGTCAAACCTAAACGTTCTTCAAGGAGCAAAAATGCGAGGATGGCGGAGAGGGCAGTGGTCGTGAGTCGCCATGTTGTTGTAGCATTGCCGTTGGAGATAAAAGTCAAAGAGGAGTAAGCACAACATAGAGAAAGGGAGTACGCAATACCATACAACATTAGATGAAGCCGGTAGCCGCTTGGTCCGAACGGATTTTCACCTTTTTGTAGCGGGACTGCAACAGAAATGAGTTGAAAGACCGATCGCACCAAGAGCAAAAATAGTGGACCTAATTTGAATTGTTCAGAAGCAATCCTAGTTAGAACAATCAGAACACCATGCGCTAACCCTGCTCCAAGTAAGCCCACCCACGTCATCCGTGAAGCAGACACTGAAGCTTCTCCAAAACTAGCCAACTGCTCCCCTACACCTTTACTAGAGGATCCCTTGGGTGCTCTACCATCCCCACCCTCTCCACTGGTCCCTGCCGCAGCTGGAGATTTCGGGGTGCTGTCTTTGTCCTTTGAGGTAAATAAAGTCAGTGGCCATTTTTTGCCTTCTGTTAAACGCTTTTTGTCCGATGTCTCTTCTAAGAAAGATCCAAAGTCCTCGAAGGATGGCGCGTCGTCGTAGCCCTCGTCTCCAGGTTGGGGAAAGTGGGTGTGGATGCCCGGTTGGGGAGAGTAGGGGGTGTGGGTGGCGTACTGAGCGGTCACTGTGTGTGGGTGGATCTTTACTCTTTTCTTAGAGGTGCCCAAAAGGTGAGCTGACTCCATGGTGGAACGTCAGATTGGACTAATACCTGAAACAACAAAAGCAAATCTGATAAGTCTTTGTTTTAAGATTTTGTCCTATAACATACCCCATTTTTTCTATAAACACCAATGACCACAGAGTTGTATTTTGACTGATTTATGCATATTGGAGTAGCACCCTCTTCCAGCCCACTGTGTGATTATTCTCCATGCAATTTAACTTCAGTTGTCCAGTTTTAGACCAATGTTCATCAAATATGTTATAGTTTAAAAGTGCTTTGTGTAACTTTTCTTGTAGAGTGTCCGTCCAATACTTCATGGAAATGTTGTTGCTTTGTCTGGAATGTTTCACAGTATGGCATTAAACCTTTCTATCTTCATGGAGCCCAGGTTACAGGTCAGAGCTGTGGAGAGGCAACCCCACTCACAGTGAGAGTGCCTGTTTCTCTAGGTATTTTTGAGCAGTAAAGCCACATGTAAATGAATAAATGTGAGGTAGAGCTGTTTAATGCCATATTGTGGAACATTCCAGGCAGAGCAATGACATATCCATAGAAACAAGCAGGTGATGGACCCACAATCAAAAAGTTACATAGTGCCGCTTTAAATGCCGGTGAAAAAAAAAGCATGTCTTCTTTGATGAACTTTTTTTGTTTTTCTTTTTTAATTCTCTTTCTATGTGAAATATACAGTCTGTGAACGAATGTCTCTATGTAAAAAAGACAAGACAGATAGATAGTTGTGCTTCTAAGTGTGCTTAAAACATACAGCAGTATTTCCTTGTTTTCAAATCCCTCTCTGTGTTCATTGCTCACCCAAACTCCCTCTCTCTGGACACATACATGATATCTCATACATCTTTAATATCCGGGACAATAATAGCAGCTGACTCACATCTCGCTTCTGCCTGGCCTTTGTCTGCAATCTGCTCTGTGCCCATCTAAATCAAACCAGTAATCTGAGACTGAGAAATATATTATACTACATATTCATATACAAAATAGACATGATTTTTTGGAAGGAGTTGTACGTAATGTAGAAAATAACTTGTCTTCTGTAAAGTATCACACTATACCATACTTTTATGTTTTTTTCCCCCACCATAAAAAGTCTTGTGAATCTATACCTCCATATTAGATTTCATATAAGACTACCCTTAATAATAATAATAATAATAATAATAATAATAATAATAATATTAATAATAATAATAATAATAATAATAATTCATAGCATTTATATAGCGCCTTCCATGACACCCAAAGCGCTTTACAGTTCATTGTTCATTCACTCCACACTTGGTGGTGGTAAGATACTTTTGTAGCCACAGCTGCCCTGGGGCAGACTGACGGAAGCGAGGCTGCCAATCTGCGCCATCGGCCCCTCCGACCACCTCCAACACTCACTCCACTTTCATACTAGGCAATGTGGGTGAAGTGTCTTGCCTAAGGACACAGCGACAGTATTTTGCAACTGGCGCCCCCCTGTGGCACCTGGAATTCCCAACGGTCTTCCATCCAAGTACTAACCAGGCCCTGCCTTGCTTAGCTTCTGAGATCTGACGGGATCAGGCTTTGACAGGCAGGTATGGCAGGTATACCCTTGTTTAATACATTCCGATTCCTCTGTCTGTAACCATCTTAATGAAATTCAGATTTATAAATAATGAAGTTACTGTGGCATAAACATTCAGTCTACTTTTTTGGAGTAGACTATATCGACTTGAAATAACTTTTTTTAAAATTAGTTACAAGCAATATAGTATTAGCCAACTGTTTTTCATTGAATCGCTCCCCCCTAACCAGGACCATGAAAGCTTGTATTGATCACTAGCTCCTGAAAATGTGTTGTTTAAATCCATTTTGTATTTTTTCTTGAGTTTTCAGACTATCCCAAAACTTTTTTGTCTGTGCTTGCTAATGTACGCATTGTGTCCCCATGGTAACAACATTAGAGATGCATGTCCAACACCCCAGGCTGATGTCACTGCACGTTACTCACTATTCTATACATGAATACGATATAATGATGATTATCAATTACCCAAATAACCTTGACATCCCTTTACTGCTATGAATGCGACTCCTTTTTACCCTTCAGCGTTGGAAGCGGTTTGAATACCAATTACACAGGACCTTTACACCTTATTAAACCTTTGCCTGAGGCACAAAATTTCTCCTCCTCCCCTCTCACTCTGTCTTTCTCTGTCTCTCTTTGTTTGTCTCTCGCTTTTTCTCTCTGTCTCCCCTCTCTCTTTCTTTGTCTCTCTCATTCTCTCTTCCCTCTCTCCCTTTCTTCTCTCTGTCTCACTTTCTCCCTCTCTTTATCATCTCTCTCTCTCTTCTTCTCTCTCTGTCTCTCTCCCTCTAGCTCTCTCTTTTTTTCTCTCCCTCTTTCCCTGTCTTTCATTCTGTCTTTCTCTGTCTCTCTTTTCCCTCTCTTTCTTTCTGCCCCCCTCTCTTTTTCCCTCCTCCTCTTTCTTTCTTTCTTTCTTTCTTTCTCTGTCTCCCTCTCTCTCCTCCTCTCTCTCTCCTCCTCTGTCTTTCTTTCTCTGTCTTTCTCTCTCTTTTGCCTCTCTTTCTTTCTTCCTTTCTCTGTCTCCCTCTTTCGCTCTCCCACTTTCTCCCTTTTCCACCCCATATTAACCTCCTAATTTATGCCAACAGGCATTAATCTCCATATCCATAACCATCGGATCTAGTTCTCCTTCATGGGCGACTAACCCTTTCCATTGGACTTATCGGAGTTATGGCCCACTGCAGTACAATCATCTGGCCACACAGGAGCTGCAGTCTGGGGCTCCGGGGCTTTAAATCTGTAGTGATTTAAAGCCAGTTCAATAGATTCACCTGCTGTATGGGAATAGCCTGGCATCTTCTAGGCACAGTGGTAATATACGTTTAAACTATTCTAATTGTACATAATGGGATACTTCCTAGATGTAACTGCTATCAGTGTTAGAGAGAAGAGGAGGAAATTGCATTAGGAAACATTAAATCAATAGGTGATTAGAACTTAAAGGTGCATTATGGAACTTTTCTGGTGGGGAAGATGTTATGGGATTTCCTGTAATGGTCCACAGTATGGGAGTAAACTGAGCTTTATTGCATTTAATTCATAGCATTTATATAGTGACACCCAAAGCGCTTTACAGTTCATTGTTCATTCACTCCACACTTGGTGGTGGTAAGATACTTCCTGTAGCCACAGCTGCCCTGGGGCAGACTGACAGCAGTGAGGCTGCCAATCTGCACCATTGGCCCCTCCAACCACCTCCAACACTCACACACACAGCACTTTCATACTAGGTGTCTTGCCTAAGGACACAATGACAGTTTTTTGCAACTGGCGCCCCCCTGTGGCACCTGGAATTCCCACTGGTCTCCCATCCAAGTACTAACCAGCCCCTGCCTTGCTTAGCTTCTGAGATCTGACAGGATCAGGCTTTTGACAAGCAGGTATGGGCACATTTATTCAATTGCATGAGTTGTTTAAAAAAAGATAAGAAAAACATGCATTCTTACTGTGAGTTTCTTGTCACTATGGTGATAGGTTTAACGACATTCTATGGACCATAGCAAAGCAATAACATCTCCATGGAGACAAGCAGGTGGGCTAACCCTCACTCAAAACATTACATGGTGCACTTTTAATTAAGCCTTATTTCTATGTAACCATGACAAACACTAAAACATCTTAATAAAGGGCACATTTTATTCTGATTTCTGATCTATGTTATAATTTTGTTTCCTCATGAAAATCACACAAATCACACAAACCCTGCATATTTAGGGAGAGTTCTTTTCTCAAACTGAAAACACTCTGTTCCACCTTCTGATGTCATGTGGTAATACACACAGTGCTCCACTGTGTTTTTAAACTCCATAAGTCATCACTATTCACCATGTGGATAATTTCAGCCCTGGAACTGCCAATTGCTATTGAAAAACAAGCAAAAGGCAGCTGTTAACTTGAAAACTACAAGGTGGAACAGAGCATTTTGAGCTTTGGAGATGTGGACAGACTAATAATAAAGGGTCACTCACTCCATCATGTGTGAATGAAACAAAAAGCAAATCTAGGTATGTTTTGATGAGGGAACAACATTTAACATGGCTTAAAGCTCACAAGACTCAATTTAGTGTAATATAGGGCGTTTTCTTTCTGCTTTTCCCCTACCACAGCAGACCCTTTCCCTCTGAGCTGTGAGAAGCCTTGTTTATGTTGTCTGCATTGAACAATAGGACAATACCCCATTAGGAGATAGATGGATATACAGAAATAGATCTTTTAGTGATGTAAGTTTCCCAAACAAATGAATACATAAGCTCAGTAAGACAGGGGAGTCAAGGATTGATTTTTTAAAGGTGCACAGTGTAAGTTTTCTGGTTTAGAGTTTACTACTTCCAGGACTGAAATTATCCAAATGATTCTAGTAAAGGTGTATGGAGTTTTAAAACACGGTGGGGCACTTCCTGTATTACCACATGACATCAAGTTGGGCCAGGGTGTTTTATGTTTGAAAGAAGGGTTTGGGTTAAACATGTGTAAATGAAATGAAACACTCCTCCAACTCCAGGTTTGTTTGGGATGAAGAAACAATATTGTAAAAGAGATCTCTATAAAAGAGATCAGAAAATAGCATAATATGGGCCCTTACAGTTACATAATTCTTAATCCTTAATTTTTGATTTGTACTATTTTACACCTGGTGCTCTGCCTACAGCAATTCCATTCTTCCACAGTTGGGATTAACAGAGTACCATGACACATATGATCCCCTGTGATATGTAATGTAACACCATAGATAAACCATATATACTGTGCTCTAATTTATTTGGGACAGAGATTAAAATCACATCTATTTTGGTAATATCCACGTAAACTAGAGGCACAGTCTCTGCTCTGAACCAGTGTTGACATGATGCTGGCCTTATTTCACGGTTACATATATCCAGTGCACAAGCTGACATTATGGTAAATGTCAAATCCATTTTAACACACGTTTGGTTGGAATGGGAGACATTTTTCTGTTTATTGTATATTCAAAAAACATGCAAAAAGGAAATCCACAATGGCATTAAACATATCTATATAGCATTTATTTTTTATTGGTGGTTTTATTGCTCAAAAATAGTTTTAAACACATGCATTCTGAGTGATCTAGTCTTTGTAACTGGTGTGTAGTGGCATCACTTTCTTGTCTCCATGGAAATAAATTTGAAATAAATTTGTTTATTTCATATGGTGGAACATTCCAGGCAAAGCAATAAGCTCTACACGGAGACAAACAGGTGTCTGACCCTTCTCCGGAAAGTTACATAGTGCACCTTTAAAGGGACAGTGTGATTAAGTGTAAGATTACCCGTTAATTACTGAAATTGAAGATACCCATTCAAAAATACATTGTTTTCCAAGCCTTTTCACTTCCATCATGAAATCAAAGTATTCTTTTGGACTTAGATATAGTCACATAAAAGGGGGATCTTCCCCATGCAGAGGCAGCCATTTTGAATACGAGAGCCGCAGAAGGACATTTGGGCTCCGCCTTCGCCTTCGGCAAGGCTCGTGGTTTTGGGTAAACAACACAAGCATGCTGCTGGATCAGACTCGTAATGGATCTAACACGTGTTTTGGACTAAATTGTTTTACTGGATTTTATTTGCTGGATCCTTACGGACAAATTGAGAGCAAGTTTATGGTGAAATACAGAGTTTGACCTGTGCAAAGCATTCTAAGGTAAGCTAACCTTGTTTTGTGCTTTTCCGTATAAAAGCCCCATGTGCTCGGGGAGTGTTTGTTGTGCAGGGAAATGAATTGCATAGTCAAAAAGAGGAGACTGTAAGGTTTCATTTGATGTGTAGAGTAGACTGTATAATTCTACTGTATAGTCCTACTGTGCAATATCGTTTTCCCAATGTGCAATATTGTTGTTTTTTTCAATACTCCTATCGTGCAATATCGTTTTTCCAATTTTTTCAATACTCTCCCGGTCACTGTTTTTTATTATTATCACTACTATTATTATTATTCGATTTATTACTTATTTTTTTTAAATTATTATTATCACCTATCTTTATGCCTTTTTTTGCCTGCATGCACTTGTCTTCTTGTTCAAACTGTCCCTACCTGGAGCTACTGTGACAAGTAAATTTCTCATGTGTGAGATCAATAAAGTCTTATCTTATCTTATCTCTTATCTTAGAGTGTCATGGTACATGATCGGGAATGTGTGTTTTCATGAGAAAAAAACCCAAAAAACAGGACCGCCTTTTATTTATACAGTAGCGGCGTGCGGCTCGTGCGCGCACCCGGGTGACCCTCGAGGTCTGCCGTAGCTAAAACAGAAAGTGCAATAGCACCATCCACCTATGTGCCACGAATCCTACACACTGGGGCTTTAACAAAATTCATTTACGCAATTCAGCACAATTAAACTTCATAGGTTAATTGAAAAATTGTAATGCAATCTGAAACCATTACATTTTGACCAACCGTGTGTGTGTGTGTGTGCATGCATGTGTGTATGTGTGTGCGTGCGTGTGTGTGTGTGTAATCTCGGAAGTGATTTGTTGAGATGATAGAGCTGGCTGTGAATCACACCAAACCCTCTGGTCTCTGTACAGTCATGTGTCCGGCTACACATTACTGTACAAAGGTCATGCTCTCGTCCTCTTCTCCTCATCTTATGGCAACGTGTTTATAAATGATTCATTATTTTCTACTTAGGCTCAATTTGCCCACATGGTAATACTATCAATAATAGACCACATCTTGCTCTGTGGCTATAAATATAGAAAGCAATTGGAAGTGACTGAAACTTATTTAATAATAGCAGATATGACGCTAATGTCTTTTCTAACTGGCCAGTCATTCAATCAGTACTTGCCAGACAGGATGTTCACTATAAACAGAAATTAATTGTGCTTTTAAATATGGTAGATGCAGTATATTTACATAGTACTGATCTGATCATAATCTATAGTCTTATAAAACACAAGGCAGCATCAGAGCCATGGTTAAAATGTACTGTATATGCATAACAACCCAACTAACCAAAGTGGATTGTGAGTGTAATTGCTATGAAGAAATATAGTAAAATATGGCTATCATTAACTTGTCAAACTCCAGGTTAAATCTATTGCTTTGCCTTGAATGTTCCTTGGTGAAACTTTAAACATACACGTTGCATTAATTCATACATTATTTCCTTCTGTGAATATGAGCAGCACCACGTCTGGACTGGGACAAAAAAATGGCCCTGGCATTTTTGGCTTAGACCAGCCCCTCATAATTAGTCCTGGTTCAATCCTGTTTTAGACCTGATTAGTCCTGGTTTAGTCCTGGTTCAGACCTGGTTCAGACCTGGTTTAGTCCTGGTTTAGACCTGGTTTAGTCCTGGTTTAGACCTGGTTTAGTCCTGGTTCAGACCTGGTTTAGTCCTGGTTTAGTCTTGGTTCAGACCTGATGTAGTCCTGATTTAGTCCTGGTTCAATCCTGCTTTAGTCCTGGGGTTTAGTCCTGGTTCAGACCTGATGTAGTCCTGGTTCAGACCTGGTTTAGTCCTGGTTCAATCCTGATTGAGTCCTGGGGTTTAGTCCTGGTTCAGACCTGATGTAGTCCTGGTTCAGTCCTGGTTCAGACCTGGTTTAGTCCTGGTTCAGACCTGATGTAGTCCTGGTTCAGACCTGATGTAGTCCTGGTTTAGTCCTGGTTCAGACCTGGTTTAGTCCTGGTTCAGACCTGATGTAGTCCTGGTTCAGACCTGATGTAGTCCTGGTTCAGACCTGATGTAGTCCTGGTTTAGTCCTGGTTCAGACCTGGTTTAGTCCTGGTTCAGACCTGATGTAGTCCTGGTTTAGTCCTGGTTCAGTCCTAAATTGTGGGCCTGTCTCTAAGTAAAAAAAAAAAAAAAGAAGGGCATCGGCCCCTAGGACTGTCGGCCCACCGGGAAAATGCCCGGTATGCCCGATTACCAGTCCAGGCCTGAGCTGCACTGATCTGAACTGTAATGTAGCGTAGTGCTGTAACCTGCTCGTCTCCTTGTGATAGACAGGTTTAATCTATACTGTGGAACATTCTCGACAAAGCAATAACGTTTCCATGGAGACAAGCAGGTGGCGAACCCTCCACTAGACAGTGCACCTTTAAAGCTATTTTAAAATGTATTCTACTTTGTCTCCCAAATAGGTCTACAACAGTTACTCTAAAATCCATAATTACCTATAAGCCTACATCAAAATCTGATCGAATTAGTGTGATATTATCTGATCTTTACTGGCTGGATCAATATTTAGGATTCAGTAGGGAATCAGTATGTCCATCCCTTCTTATCTCTCTTTGTAATTTACTATTGTGAAGGCTGCTGAAACCTCTGCAATGCTACAACCGCAGAGTTAACAATAGTTCCACTTCTCCCTATATAATAAACCTTATTTTTATAGCATCTTTTCACCCAATATGCACCGTAAATTATTATTATATCATTATTATACTTATGTAAAATCAGACTTATAAATATCCCATAGCCTATAACTGTTCTCTATGATTCATCCTGCATTACGAGTCGTTCCTATATTAAGGCTTGAATTACGTATACAGAGGTGCGCATACGTCTGTGTATTGGGAACAGGCTATGTGTGTGTGCTTTTTTTTTATCCTCAAGGTTATCTGGGTTCCTGCCATGACGCCGGAGATTTGACATGAACAAATTGAGTAGACACGTGAAAGTCCTTAATGGCAAACGTACGTGATGTCTTGTTCCAACACACTTTTACGCAGCGTACGGGAGGCTGGCTTGACGCCCCATCTTCTACAGTATGTACCTGCGGGGTTTTGTTGTGTAACCAAAATCTTGAATGCAATCTGTTTACCTCTACGGATGCATCGTTTGATATAATTGAGTTATATTCATCTAAATAGGTGACCATCCTGAGGTTAGGTTTCAATTAAGCCATTAACTCACCTGCTTCGGCTTCTTCACGGTTTCGCAATCAGACGCTCCATAGTTTCATCTTCCCCGTTCTTATTCTTCTCCTGCAGTGCTTTTCACTCACTCAAGGACGTCGCTTTCCCGTGATTTTCCGTGGTGGTGGTGGTGGTGGTGGTGGTCCCCGTCACCTTAGCGCAACCTCTCCACCGCGCGCGCAATGGTGACCTGCTCCTGCCGCGCGCAACCCATCACTGAGGAGCGGAAACAGACGCTCCTCCTGCGCTTCTGCTGCTGCTGCTGGAGCAGACAGAAGGAAGAGAGAGAACTCGCGGTGATGTCCGACTGCGCGTGCGTAACAGACCCGTAATACCAGCGCCTTACCCCCCCCCCTGCTCGTGGCAATATGGCTCTCTGGCTTTCTCATATTCATAATAATGGGAGAATGGATCGTAAAAGCTGAAGGGAAGATTTCATTTAGGCTCTGACCACTGAGGTGCGTAAAACAGGGGAGGCCAATGACAGATCCAATGATAGAATCCGTTACCCACTACCAGTGTTGGGAGTAAGTCGTTACAAAAGTAATTAATTACTGTAATGCATTACTTTTTGGTGTAACGCAGTAATGTAACGCATTACAGGGAAGAAAATCGGTAATATATTACTTGTTACAATGCCAGTAACGCACATTACAAAGCATTTTTAACCTGCTTTGTTTTTGTGGGTTTTGCGTTTTCTTCATACAAAGTTCGTGCATCACCGCGAGATCAGCTACTGAATCTGATAAGTCCGCGCAGAACATTACATTTCATACAAAGTTCCGCGAGATCAGCTAGTGATATAAAAGTCCGCGCAGAACATTCCATTTCCTTTTACTTCGTCTCGCCCACTACTTTCACTTTGTTCAAAATAAGGACTCCAAGAACATTTTAGTTAAATGCAGACTGTATGTGAATCCCAAACCTCTTTCCACGTCGAAATGCAGAACAAGCAATTTGACGAAGCACTTGCAGAGGTGCCATAGCACCACGAAATTAGTCAGGAAAGGAGGGGATGGGCAGGCAACGATACAACCCCAACAAAGCAGCCGAAACTGATGTTGACCCGACCAGAGCTCCCAAAACCTCCTGGATGCAGGTGAAAGTCATGACACATGAGAGATTTGCACTGTAGATGCCAAATCCTTATTTCCAGTCATTTTGGCGAGAGTAACTAAAGTAATGCAAAAGTAGTGTAATGCCTTACTTTTTATTTAGAGTAATATTGTAATGTAAGGGATTACTTTAAAATGACAGGAACAAGTAATAAGTAGTGCATTACAGTTTTTGAGTAACTTGCCCAACACTGCCCACTACAAATATCTTGGGATCTGAATCGACAACACTCTGTCATTTTCTTTTCATATTCATTAGCTAGTAAAACGACTTCGAGTCAAGTTGGGGTTTTATTTCAGGATCAGGGCCTGTCTCTCTTTTGAGGCCCGAAAGAGGCTTGTTGACTAGGGGTGGGTATTGGCAGAGAAGTCACGATTCAATTCGAATCACGATTCATATGCCACGATGCGATACTATCACGATGCATCACGATACTTGAATTATTGCGATGCATTGCAATATATTCGACATACTTCAGTGAAAATGTACCAAAAAAAAGAGGATAACTTAAATATCAGTGTCTGTGTATCTGGGTAGTGTCTTCAATTGATACAGAACTCTGAGCAACTCAATTCATAACTGAATTTATTGAATAACAAAAACAAATAAACCAAACCAATAACAAAAAAAGTGCATAGGATTTTTTCTAAAACAAAAAATGATGTTCAAACATTTGCCATTTTGGAGGTAGCGACCATCATAACAAACAATACCCTTTCACAAAGAAAAACGTGCATAGGATTTATAAAAAAATAAATAAAAAAAAACTAATAATAATTAATGTATTTATTTATTAATATAAATTATTAAATATTAAATGATTAATTAATAAAAATCGATTTTTGGCATCAAGAATCGATGCAGTATATTGTGAAAGTTAGTATTGCGATGCATTGTCATGACGATTATTTTGCACAGCCCTATTGTTGACGCCAGATTTATGTCTGTCCTGGATTATGGGGATGTTCTGCATATGCATCAGCCCAGAGTCTGCGAGCTCTGGACACAGTTTATCACGGAGCTCTGAGGTTCATCACTGGTTTTAGAACTCTTACCCATCATTGTGTTTTATATACTCGTGTTGGTTGGTCCTCCTTGTTGTCCCGAAGACTTAAGCATTTGTATGTGCTGATTTATAAATGTATACTTGGCCAGCTGCCACCATACTTGGAAACCTACATTTCTCAACAAAGTGGTTCTTATAATCTTCGTTAGTCGGATTTATTTTTATTGTCAGTTCCAGAGGTCAGGTCTGAAATGGGAAGGAAGGCTTTTCAGTTTGCTGCTCCCTCTGCATGGAACCTTTTAGAGAAAGACTTGAAACTGAGTGAGCTGGTCTCCTTAGAATCTTTTAAAAAAAATTTAACTGACCGGGATGCTGTAACATCTGTACGTAGCTGCTATTCCTGATTGTGTTGTATTTATTGTGAAATAGTTTGACATTTTTATCTAGAAACTGTGATTTCTGAACTGTAAAATTTTATCAATTGTGTGTGTGTTGTGTTTTGAAAGTGACCTGTAACCGACATGTAACTGAACTGCTGCCTGTCTTGGCCAGGATGCTCTTGTAAAAGAGATTTTTAATCTCAATGAGTCTTTTTTCCTGGTTAAAGGAAAAGTAAAGTTTTTTTTACAATCTGAGCCTTCTTTCGGCAATAAAACAAGTAGTTTTACTCACCCATAGCAGTTTGGTGTCAATTGGAGCAGTATTGCAGAACTTATGTTGTAGCTGTTCTGTTCTACCAATGATCCCGTATCCGTTAGCGTGAGTGCTCGGGGCATTACTTTGCAGTGTCCAAATAACACAAACTTTAGCACTTTTCAAATCACAGAAGATCGCTGTGTCAGCGTAGACTTTTAGTGGATTCCAAAACGGCCTGAAACCCGATATCCAGCTATAGTTTCATTTGATGACGTCATCAGAGAGGACAGTGCGCATGCGTGAACTCAGCTGTTTGTAAACACAGCTAGTCCGAAAGAAGCTAACGCCGCTCTGAACTTTACTTTTCTGTTGCGATATCGGGTTTCAGGCCGTTTTGGAATCTACTAAAAGTCTACCCTGACACAGCGATCTTCTGTGATTTGAAAAGTGCTAAAGTTTGTGTTATTTGGAGAGCGCAAAGTAATGCCCCGAGCACTCACGCTAACGGATACGGGATCATTAGTAGAACAGAACGGCTCAACATAAGTTCTGCGATACTGCTCCAATTGACACCAAATTGCTATGGGTGAGTAAAACTACTTGTTTTATTGCCGAAAGAAGGCTCAGATTGTAAAAAAACGTTACTTTTCCTTTAAATAAAGGTTAAATAAAATAAATAAAAAAGATCAATATTCATGAAGTTATTGGGTCGTTAATATAAAACTCAATAGACTTTGAAGCTTGCTTTGCAGATTAGATCAGACCTGAGCTGCTGGCATATGCTAATGATAATATCTCTCTATAATATCTCTATTTTTTTTTTTTTCATTTATTTCAATTGTATTTATTATTATGGAAACAAAAAATATATGTTGTGCATTCACATTTTTCCCCAAGGATTTGTCAGTAACTTCTCTATCAGAGTAAAACAGTGAAAAGTGAAGAAATGCACAGGGAAGACCAAATTAAAAATCATTGGGAGATTTTTGTGTGCAGTTTATTCCCCATTCAAGTGTCTTTGCGGTGTTTAAAAGTTGTCGTCAGCATTTGTCTTCACAAGTAATCTTCCAGTCGATGAAAAACAGCAGTCCAAATACAGTGAGGAAAAGAAGTATTTGAACACCCTGCGATTTTGCAAGTTCTCTATGGCTTCTCCCACCCAGAGAAAAAAAAAAATCCAGAAATCACAGTGCATGATCCTTCCTGCAGGGTTGTTCATACACTGGGTTAAGATTGTGCACTATGTAACTTTCTAGTGACGGGTCAGCAAAATGCTTGTCGTCATAGCGTTGATATTGGTTTGCTTAAAATGCTATAAATTAAATGTACCTTTATCCATGGAGAAAGGCAGACCATGTTACAGGTTGGATCTCTTCAAATGCAAACCTGTTCACAGTGAGAAAGCAGGTTTTTCAAGGTATTTCTAATCAATAAAAATCTGTAATTAAATCAGTTCTAGATTAATGCCATATTGTGGAACAGTCCAGATAAAGCAATAACAAGCAAGTGGACCTCCCTCACAACCAAAATATATATTTTTTTATCTTTTATTATTTAAGTTACATATTTTAAAACCACAATAACATTCGCAAAGTACTCAGACGACACATTGGGGGATGTGGACACGGGAATAAACACCACTGGGTATAAGGGCTAAGGGACTTGAAGGCACCTGGGGGAAACATCTTATGGTCTGTTGTTGTTTTATGATATGCCTCCATGTGCACTAATTCTCTATGGGTACAACATATTCACTAAGTGCCATAATGTGGCCATACCTGCTTGTCAGAGCCTGATCTCGTCAGATCTCAGAAGCTAAGCAAGGCAGGGCCTGGTTCAAGATCCAAGATTCAAGATTAGCCTTTATTGTCTCCCTTGGGAGAAATTTGTCCTCTGGATTTAACCCATCCTATTATCAGGAGCAGTGGGCTGCACATTACTGCCCCCGGGGACCATCTCCATCTCCAGCTTGGTCACGACCTCAGCTGGAGAATCCTCCCACAGGTGGCTCACGTCACAACGGGCCTCGATGTATCTTCTGCCATGGGGGCTACCAGTGTCCGCAGACACTGGGGGCGAGGTGGGGGTTAAGTGTCTTGCCCAAGGACACAACGGCAGCGCTCATCTGTGGGAGCTGGCATCACACGCGGTCCAACCCCTGGATCACCAGGCAAGCGCTCTACCAACTGAGCTACTGCCGCCCCTAGTACTTGGATGGGAGACCACTGGGAATTCCAGGTGCCACAGTGGGGCGCCAGTCGCAAAAACTGTCATTGTGTCCTTAGGCAAGACACTTCACCCACATTGCCTAGTATGAAAGTGGTGTATGCGTGAGTGTTGGAGGTGGTCGGAGGGGCCGATGGCGCAGATTGGCAGCTTCGCTTCCATCAGTCTGCCCCAGGACAGCTGTGACTACAGAAAGTAGCTTACCACCACCAAGTGTGGAGTGAATGAACAATGAACTGTAAAGTGCTTTGAGTGTCATGAAAGGTGCTATATAAATGCTAACAATCAATCAATCAATCAGTAATTACAGACTTTTAACACTCAGTAATGCAGTGACACTTTGCACTTTGCATTTGTTTTATTTCATAGCTTACTATTTTGCATGGTTTATATTATGTTGATTTTATTGGAAAGCACTTTGGTCACCTTGTGTGTTGTAAGGGCTCCAGGGGTTGGCGGTTCGAATCCCGGACGGATGGACCGCGTGTGATCCCAGCTCCCACAGATGAGCGCTGCCGTTGTGTCCTTGGGCAAGACACTTAACCCCACCTCGCCCCCAGTGTCTGTGGACACTGGTAGCCCCCGTGGCAGAAGATAAATCAAGGCCCGTTGTGACGTGAGCCGTCCTCCTGTGGACCCACCACCCGCGGGAGGATTCATGAGGGCTGGTGCATTGTGTTCTGGGCAGTGGAACACTGCTTGGACTACTGCCCCTACAACCCAGAGAATGGAAAAAGCGGAAGAAGATGAATGAATGAATGAATGAATGAATAATTCATAATTATAGGCCTATGCACAGTGTTTGCTGGCATTAATAGACATATAAGACAAATGGATTGTACACAAATATCATGTATGTAAACCTACTAAAAAGTATATCTAAAATACTGCATCAGTTCTACTCTGCAGCATGGCTATCTTTATACCCAATATGAAGAATCAAGTGTACGAAAGGTACAGGTGGGCGATATTGACAAAAATTGTGTGATGCTCTTCTTTTTTCCCTTTTCCACCTGTGCTTTGTAGGAACCACTTGGGCCTATGTTGCACTGTTCAAATAGCTCAGAGTTTGTGTTGCAGTGGATAGTGTGAATCAAAAAGCAGCTATATGTCAGTGTGTGTGGGCTTCCTGAAGACTTCTACCTGGAGTTGCCTTCTACTTTAATTACTCCACAGTCACAAGGCCAATTAGTTCTCCTTGGCCTCCTTGGTCTTCGCTCTAAAACTGTTGTCCAGTGGCCAGAATAAAATGTTTCTTTTGCTATGGATTATATGGTATCATACCAGGACAGCTAAGAGATTACACAGACAATATTCAGATGAGTTAAAGAATATTTGTGTTGCAATGTTTAGCAGTTAATTTTTTATGAGCAGTCATATGATTCAGAAATGTATTTAAAGGTGCATTGTGTAAGGTTTTGCTTTCGGGTCTGTCCTTCTTGTTTCTATGGATATGTCATTGTCCTACACACAATGTTCCAAATATGACATTAAACATTTGTTCAATTACATGTGGTTTTATAGCTCAAAAATACCTTGAATAACAGGCACTCTGACTGTGAGCGGGGTCGCCTCTCCACAGATCTGACCTGTAACTTGGTCTGGTTTGGTCTCCATGATAATAGAAAGGTTTAATGCCATACTGTGAAAGAGACAAAGCAATAGCATCTCCATGAAGAGAAGCATTTGAAAAGCATTTGGACAGGAAGGTTACACAGGAAAGTTACACAATGCACCTTTATCTGATAGATTTCATTTAATTCTTTTCATAATTACAGTTCATGCTTTGTTTGTGTTAGTAATTAGAGCAATTCTTTGATTAATTTCTGTACAGCCCCAAGCCACGTTTTTGTAATTTATTTAATTCTTCAGAACTTGGACAATTCTTCACCTTTTTTATTCACCTCATTTTTAGAATAGGCTACAGAAATAAGGATAGGATTAAAAGACCTATAGTGCAGAAACATGTGGTTATAGGAAAGCGATCCAGGGTAAAGGCTCCATAATGGGGCTCTTGTTTTCTTTTTGTGCAATAAGAAGAGATTTACTTGTTTACTGCTGGACAGATAAGTTCAATTAAACCCCCTGCACTTCCAGGAGGGACGGAGTGAAATGAAGGCTTGGAATTAGATCTGTGATAAAGTATGATGCTGTGTGTAATTTAATTATAAAACATCAGTGGAAACTCAGACCTTTTTCAGACCTTTTTTTTTTTTTTAAATTGGAGAGTCAGTGCCAAATTAAAGGGACTATGTTATGCTATTTTCAAATCTATGTTATAATGTTGTTTCCTCATCAAAAACATACCTTGAGTAGGGTTTTTTTTTTCATTCACACTTGTTTAACACACAAACCCTGCAAATTTAGGCTAAGTTCATCTCTCAAACTGAAAACACACTCTTCCACCTTGTGATGTCATGTCGTAATCCACTACATTGTGCTTTTAAACTCCACACACCTTCACTAGAATCATTTAGATAGTTTCAGCCCTGGAATTACCAATCTCTCCTGAACTAAAAAGGTGATAGGTAGCTGTTCACTTGAAAACTGCTTCATGACATCACAAAATGCAACAGAGCATTTTGAACATTGGAGATGTAGACAAACTAATAGGGGGTTACTCAAACATGTGTGAATGAAATAAAACAGAACTGTAGGTATGTTAACGAGGAGGTAAGAACATTATAACATGGCCTAAAGCTCACAAGAGGCAATTTTAAGAGTAATTTAAAAGTATAACCACAGATGTTACACCATCAGGGACCTTTATCACTCTGTACATGCAAGCCCTTCACAGTCTTATTTTCTGTTAATAACTGCACATTGCCTTGACCTATGTGCAGCTTTGATTGCTCACATGTAATAGCTGGCTAGTGAGAATGAGCTCCTTTGTTTCACATTTGTCACTAAAATAAACAAATTCTGCACAAACATGTTTGGCGTGGGAACCAGACTGGTATCCCTTTGTATAAAAAAAATCCAGAGAGATCTCGTTCTAGATTTGCCAGGCAGTATAATTGGTTTTCCTCTAACCATGTTTCTGTTACAGTTCTGATCCTCACTCTTCCCAGCCCCACTGTAATTGCTTTGACATTTTGCACTTGTATACATCTCATGGGCTGTGCTCTATCTGAAGTCATATTAACCTTTAGCCCAGTTTGGGTGAGTTCAGGTCTACTGTTAAAGCCATGCCTCAAGCCATTGCATCTCTGTTAACACTGCAATGAGTGACCAGGCCCACAGGGAATCAACAAGCCCAATGATAATCAATGGAGAACACACACTCACACTTGCACTATTGAGTGCGCCATTAACTAAAGCTATGGTCTAAATCTATCCCTGGAAATGAGCAGGAGTTGCACGAGAGCCATGACTATCTGAATCTGATTGGTTGAAGTGCCACAACAACAGAACAAACTGAAAAATCAAACTCTCAATCAAACAGTTGAGAGAAAAGCATCTTCCTTGTAAACAAATTCTGCACAACCTCAATGCACTTAACTGGTCACCTGCCCAATTATCCTTACTGTGGGCGCACTCCAAGATGGATTCTCATGAGTTGCTGAACTCATAAAATATTATGAGGCATCCCTGCTAAAGAAGAATGCATGTTTTTCCAAGGTATTTTTCAGCAGTAAAACATGTGTAACTTTATGTAACAAGTAGAGCTCTCTTAAAATTGTGCTGGAACAGGTCAGAATGTTATGTTAGAATTTGATGTTTAACTAACCCTCCGACTGCAGATTTGTTGACTTGGTTTATAATTAATATCTCTATAATTTCTAAGCCTATCCTCGTAAAACCAAAACTGTCCCAAGCCTCAGCATCTTCTCTGTCAGCCCCAATGAACCAAAGTGGCTTTTTGGCATAGTGGCTGAGTGGCTAGCACAGCAAGAAGGTTCCGGGTTTGATCTCTGGATTGCCTGGGCCTTTCTGTGTGGAGTTTGCATGTTCTTCCCGTGTCTGGGTCATAGTCATAGTTTGCTTTATTGTGTCTATAATGGGTCTCTGTGTGGGGATTGTTTTCCTCTGTTATTTCAAACTGCTGGTGTGGGGGCCCCTCCATAGGTTCACCTGTCCCAATCCCTCAAACTATTGGTAAACTCCTCTTCTGTAACTGGCTGACGTCAACTAAAGCTTGGTAGCTCCTATGGGCCTTACAAGGTTGGGGATTCTGTGAAGGTATTTTGGGAACACTGCATGGCTAAGCTTTTCTCCTATAGGCTAGCTGTGGTAGTGATGTCATAGTATGCTAAAGGTTTGTATTTAAAGACAGCAGCCTATGTCTGTGTGTGAGGGCTGCAAAGGGACGTGATCACTCTGTGTGTGTGATGGGCCTGAAGGAAACAACATACAACTGAAGATGTGATCAACTGATGTCATCATTGTGTTTGTATTCTGCTGAATTCTGACATTAAATGCTAATAACCTCAATTCCGTATCACTGCCTTTCTTCAGATCTCTTTTGATCTATTTTTCAAAAGCTAACAGTATACAGGCCCTCCATGCTCTCTATTTTAAAACCTATTAAACTGTACCAAGGCAACAGCTCCTACTGCTTTGCTAATTATGGGTTGTCTAAATAAAACAATTGTTTCCTGGTTGACCACATGCATTTTGTGTCTTAATCACTGAGTCTCTGTGACAAGTGAATTACAGATTCTCCCTTCATCATGACACCTGTTTGTGAGTCAGATCTGAACCATACCAGCAATTTTAGTCCTAGTTTAATTCTGGATTAGTCCTGGTTTAGTGCTGATTTAGTCCTGATTTAGTCCTGATTTAGTCCTGGTTCAGTCCTGGTTCAATCCTTGTTTAGTTCTGATTTAGTCCTGATTTAAGAAATTTTTCCTTTCCTTACACTTAGTCTTTAATCCTGATTCCTGATTTATTCCTGGTTTCATTCTGGCTAGGGGGAGAATTGATTTAATAAGACATTACAGTGTGGGGATGGCCTGTGGGAAAGTGGTCATAATGTAATTTAATAGACCTGAATATGGAACAAAAATGCAACACATAAAAACATTCAATATGTGTGTAAATGTGTAGAAGTCTTATTTTAAAGTTTCCAGTGGCCCCATTATTTTGCATTTATATTACACAACTTTTGAATTTTCTCCAGCTTTTGCAAACTGGCTATGATCACAACTTTATCACAAGTACAAGTCTCCAATGCTGTATATAGACTAGACAAAATACCATTCTTATTTTTAAATATTTTAGAGACAGAAAATTTACCAGCCTCATTTATCTCTTTCAGAAGTTTGCTTTTACCCTTGAGACCTGGCCTCCTTTTAAAACAACCCCCTTCATATTAAGCATATTGAGAACAGAAGAGATTTTATGCACATTGTTACCTTGATGATCACCTAAGCTTACCTGACGAAGTACAAAAACCTCTTTAAGCATGAATTGATTTAACCTTTCAATGTGTAACATCTATAAAAGCTGTTTTTGATTGTATTTTCATCCTTCAATGTTGTACGGCCAACCTGCCAGAAACCCAGCCCTGCACCCTTCTGTAGATCTTAATCCTAAATCTTAAGTACTTATTGGTATTAGCCTATAAATGATATGCTTTACTTTACTTTAATTTTATATATATATTTATATACACAAAACACTAAAGGTCCTATATCACTTGTGAGCTGTTAGTGATGTTGGAATGTCAGTGAATGACATACCCTGACTTGAGTTTTGTTTCATTCACACGTTTGAGTAAGCCTTTATTATCAGTCTGTCTATATCTCCAAAGCTCAAAATGCTCTGTTCCACCTTGTGATGTCAGGAAGAGGTAGTTTTCAAGTTAGCAGCTGCCTTTAGTTCAGTTGAGTTTGACAATTCCAGGGCTGAAATTATCTAAATTATTCTAATGAAGGTGTATGGAGTTTAAAAACACATTGGAGCATTCATTTCCTGTATTACCAAATGACATCACAAGGTGGAGCAGATCAGAAAATAGTGTAATATGAGCCCTTTAATCAGGCCTGACTCATTTCAAATCTGTTTTTCACCAATTTTCCAAGGACAGAGAAACAGGCCACACACTTAAGATGTCATACTCAATACAAGTGTAGCTTTTAGCCAAAAAGCTTGTATAAAATAATAATCTACTAAAATTGTCATGGATCTGCTCATAAACCAACCCAGACACAGGCACAGAGGGACTAGGAAAATTGCATCAAGAAAGGTTCTGGGAATTGAACCTGAGACCATCTTGTTGTGAGGCTTAATGGGCAAATCATTTCAATTTACTTTATAATAATAATGCATTTGATTTATATAGTGCTTTTCAGACACTCAAATACACTTTACATTGATTGCAATAGTCATTCTCTGGCATTATTGTAGCTACAACTGCCCAGAGGCTAAGAGACAGAGACATGGCGGCAAATCTGTGCCAAATGACCTTTCCAACCACCATTAAAGGAAAATTAATTTTTTTTACAATCTGAGCCTTCTTTCGGCAATAAAACAAGTAGTTTTACTCACCCATAGCAGTTTGGAGCAGTATCGCAGAAGTTATGTTGAGCCGTTCTGTTCTACTAATGATCCCGTATCCGTTAGCGTGAGTGCTCGGGGCACTGATTTGCGGTGTCCAAATAACACAAATTTAGCACTTTTCAAATCACAGAAGATCGCTGTGTCAGGGTAGACTTTTAGTAGATTCCAAAACGGCCTGAAACCCGATATCGCAACAGAAAAGTAAAGTTCAGAGCGGTGTTAGCTTCTTTCGGACTAGCAGTGTTTACAAAACAGCTGAGTTCACGCATGCGCACTGTCCTCTCTGATGACGTCATCAAATGAAACTATAGCTGGATATCGGGTTTCAGGCCGTTTTGGAATCCACTAAAAGTCTACCCTGACACAGCGATCTTCTGTGATTTGAAAAGTGCTAAAGTTTGTGTTACTTGGACACCGCAAAGTAATGCCCCGAGCACCATGCTAACGGATACGGGATCATTGGTAGAACAGAACAGCTCAACAGAAGTTCTGCGATACTGCTCCAATTGACACCAAACTGCTATGGGTGAGTAAAACTACTTGTTTTATTGCCGAAAGAAGGCTCAGATTGTAAAAAAAAAAAAACGTTACTTTTCCTTTAATCACTCATTCGCTGCATATTCAAAGCCAAAGTGGAGTGTTTTGCTCAAGGACACGACAACTGTATGAATAAGCCAAAGCTGGAGTTGAACTTCTAACCTTCCACTAATGAGACAACCACTCTACCACCTGAGCCCCCAATCTTGTTTTTTTTTTTTTTTTTTTACATGTATCCAAGGATCTCAAGGACTGTAGCCATAGTGACCATTCAAAACAAAATATTCTATCATTTGAATGCTGAAAAGTCCTCAAAATAGCATGTGTAACCAGGAAACCCCTGAAAAGCGAAGCTACCCAGTCTTCCTTGTCCAATGCTTTGTAAAACAGTCTGACCCGAGGGGTATTTTACAGTGACCGTGTCCTCAAAGACAGAGAGGAGATTTGCACTGACAGATGATGTGTTGTTTTATTCCTACATTAGCTTCGGGCCATTTCTCCAAAGGATGAGAGGGGAAGTAGAAGTGTTTCCATGGTTACAGCCAATAAGAAGAGGCCATTTTAGAGTCCTGGAGTTATTCATTGATTCTGGGCAGCATCTGCTCATGTAGCTGCACTTTGGGTTTTCGGAAACAGGTAGAGGAAAATATAGTTTGGAACATTTTGAAAAAAGAACTTGGGAAGAAATGTAGATTGACCAGGAGCGGGTAATGTAACAGAAGATTGGATGAGATTAGATAGGGCCTTTATTGATCGAGAAGGAAATTCCGGAAATACAATTACAACATGGCGGTTTCAAGATAAGGCAAAGCAGCCAAGGTGTGATAAGGGAGATGTGGAAATTTAAAGATCCTATATTACACGAAAATGACTCTTTTGATCTTCAAGCCATGTTATAATGTTTTTATCCCATCAAAAACATACCTGGAGTTGTCTTTTGTTTTATTCACACGTTTGAGCACCTTTATTTTTAATTTATCTACATCTCCAAAGCTCAAAATGATCTGTTCCACCTTATGATGTCATCTTTTACCTTTAATTCAGTAGAGATTGGTAATTCCAAATCTGAAATCATTCAATCATCCATGATTCTAGTCAAGATGTATGAAGTTTAAAAACACAATGGAGCACTTCTTTTATTACCACATGACATCACAAGCTGGAGTGTCTTCTGTTTGAGAGAAGAACTCGGCCTAAATATGCAGGATTTGTGTGTTAAACGTGTGAATAAAACAAAATGAAACTCCAGATATGTTTGTAATAAGGAAATTTAAAGGTCTTTTAAATACAACTAAATATACAGCTCTGGGAAAAAATAAGAGACCACTACAAAATTATCATTATCTATGATCTATTATCTATAAACTACTGACAACATTTCCCCCAAATTCCAAATAAAAATATTATTGTTTAGAGCATTTATTTGCAGAAAATGGCAAATGGTCAAAATAACAAAAAAGATACATGTTTTCAGACCTCAAACAATGCAAAGAAACAAGATCAAATTCATTAAAAAAAAAAACATAATACTAATGTTTACACTTAAGAAGAGTTCAGAAATCAATATTTGGTGCAATAACTCTTATTTTTAATCACATCTTTCATGCGTCTTGGCATGCTCTCCACAAGTCTTTCACATTGTTCTTGGGTGACTTTATTCCACTCCTGGTGCAAGAACTGAAGTAGCTCAGCTTTGTGTTTGTGTTGGAATTCAACAGATGCTGGAATGGAATGGCTGTAATACAGTGAACCCTCGCTCTATCGCGGTTCACTGTTCGTGGTGTCGCTGTTTCGCGGATTTTTTTTTCAATTTTTTTTTTCCAATTTTTTTATAGTGTAACTTTTTTTTTTATAGTGTAACATTGAGTTCTGCGTCCTGATTGGCTAAGAGACTAGACCAGGACTAAACGTGGACTAAACCAGGTCTAGACCAGAACTAAACCAGGTCTAGACCAGAACTAAACTGGGACTAGACCAGGTCTAAACCAGGATTAAACCGCTCTTTGCTGGTTTCGTGCGGCTGTTTTGTGGCTCGGGCTGAGAGCACGCGGTCCGGGCGCGGCGGTTCTATCTCGTGCTCGCAGCCCCGGTGTACGCGCGGCCTCGCGCCGGTCACGTTTCTGGTGTCACGGATTTGTCCACGATGAGGGGTGCACGTGTGGAGCTTCTCCAAGGGGTTGGTGCACGTCGCATCGCGTCCCGGGACGTGGCGGTGCTCCTCGCACGTCCGGCAGGGCTTCCGGGGCCGTGTCTCCCCCCACGCATCACTATTAATACATTTTGTTGAAAATCTATGAAAGTTTGAGTGTTTAAACGAGAACAAATGTGAGAAAAGGTTAATTCCAGTCTGAGAAAAGTGTATAATGTGTGTGGTGAGGCATTTACAGCCTTAAAACATGTAGAATAATTGTAAAATACAGTATAAAGTTGTCCTACTTCGCGGATTTCTCTTATTGCGGGTTATTTCTGGAACCTAACCCCCGCGATAAACGAGGGATTACTGTACATGTAGATGCTGATTTCAGAAAAAAAATGCAGTGGCCTCTCATTTTTTTCCAGCGCTATACAGGGGGTCCTCGGGTTACGACGTTGATCCGTTCTTAAGACGCGTCGTAACCCGAATTTCGTCGTAAACCGGATTTTGCCTTTGATCTTCCAACCAAAGCACCAATAACCTTTCCATCTCAATAATTAGACCACTACGCTGTTTGGTTTTCACTGCCGCTTTCATAGGAGCAGATCAGAGCCCACATCAGGTACTTCCGCCCACATTGGGCACGCACATGAGGCCGTCTTCTCCGCCCTACAACCACACACCTCTATTCTTCCGCCGTGCGCCGCGCGCCGTTCGCGTTTGTTTACATCTCTTACCACGCTAAACCGCGTAAGACGGAATGACGCGTAATATATACATATTTTTTTTAATGGGGGCACGTTCGTAACCACGAAACGTCCTAACCCGAGACCGTCGTAACCCGAGGACCCCCTGTATATACAATTAGAATGAAAATTATAGTCAGTTAGATGCATTTCTCACTAAGGCTAGTTCTCCAAATGAACTTATCATGATGTAAATTGATATGACTACTATACTGAGAATTGTATCACTTCTTAGAGCCAAAAAACAAATTAAAAATTTTTTGCAACACTTTACAAAAATACTTGAATTATGGATAGAAATAGAAACTGTTGCATAAGAAGTCTGTCACCACTGTGCATGAATAATTTAGTACTGAGCACTAAAACCTGTGCAAAAGTCTAAGTATATTTTACTCAATCCTCCATTGAAGTTCATGTAATCTCATCTCCATGGAGATGTTTGCTTGAATGTTCATACTCATGGTATTCAACATATCTATCTTATAATGTATTCATTACAGGTGGCTTCACTGCTATCCATGGGTTTCAGAATGATGAAAAGTTGTGATTGGTGCCATAATAATTGCCATAAACAGTTTAAACCAAATATTATATCTTCTGAATGGGAAAAAGTCTTCAAAATGTACAGTATAAGAGGAAGCTGAAGCTGAAGATATCTTGGAAAAAAACAACAACAACACTTATTATGGACGTGTAACTTGTCCTGGTGGCAGCATGTGGAGATCGGTTCAGTGCTATACCATGTGAAATACTCTGAAGGTAGAGGTGTGAAAAGTTACACATTGCACCTTTAATTCATTGCTTATTATATTCAACCAATTCAAGTGTGAAATTGTGAGACTGCTGTAATAAAAATAACAACATAAAGGAAAAACAGGGGGTGACAGACCTTAATATTGCTGACAGTAATAAAATGTGCTTGTTTTTACTGCTTGATCACAAAAATGCTTAAAACAAAGAAAACCAGGGACTAGTATTCACCAACTCATCCATTTTACCCCAGTATCTTAATAAAGGACCTTAAAACTAGGGATGCACTGATCCACATTTTTCCACTTCCGATCCGATCCCGATACCTGAATTTGGATATCGGCCGATACCGATGCTATTCCGATACCAAAACTGTTTGTTTCCAGTATTATCATCATTATTGTTTAACTGCAAATAACGGTCCCCATCATGATAAAACACCTGCAATTCAACATAATAAAGAAAATACTTGAATAACCCCCATATGGTATGACTTAATTAACTAAGAGACTTAAGAAAACAAAATAAACCCACAAATTAACATTAATGGTTCCCCCTTTAATGTGGCCCCCTTTAGCGCACCACTATGCCTATTTCTCGCAAGACCAGGAAGTGCCCCTGTTTGGCCCCTGAACCAGAGAGCAGCGCAGAGACAGTGGAAGGTCGGGAGAGCATGTGGATCCGCGGACCCTCGCGTGCACTAGGGAGGGAGACAGAGTCCAGATAGCGGGAAACAGTTTGTAAGCAGTCCTGCAGTAGCAGGGAACAGTTTGCACCGGAGCCGCAAATCAGGCGGAGCGCTCCACGAGAAGGAGAGAGGTGCCGGTCGGGGGGAGGGGTGGGGGCGTAACTGTGTCTCATTGAGATCCGCCTCCGTTCAGGAAATCCATTCCACAGCAGGAGCAGAGCTCGTGACGTTATTTCAGCAGATAATGTGTATATACAGACATGGCACATGGATCAGAAATTTTCGCAGGTTGGATCGGAATTTCCGATCCGTGAATTACGTTGATATCGGAACCCGATACCGATACTGGATCGGATCGGCCCCATCCCTACTTAAAACATGCACTGAAACCAAAACTGACTACAGTGGTACCTCACCTTACGAAAGGCCCAACAAACGAAAATTTCAAGTTACGAAACGCCTTCACGTTAAATTTTGGTCTCTAGATACGAAAGAAAATTCAAGTTACGAAACGCGAAATCTCAAAAATTCAAATTATGCGCACTCAGCCACACACATTATACGCGTTTCTCAGACTGGATTTAAACTTTTCTCACATTTGTCTCTCGTTTAAACACTCAAACTTTCATAGATTTTCAACAAAATTATTAATAGTGAAGCGTGTGGGGGGAAGGAGGAGGGGGGAGAAGACTGCGCTCTGACTCGTGTGTGATCGCGCAGCATGACCCGGCGCGAGGCTGCGAGCACGAGACCCGTGCTCAAACCGAGCAGGTCTAAACCAGATCTAAACCAGGATTAAACCAGGATTAAACCACCGCGGCTCTTGCCTGCGTTCGTTCATGCGCTCGGACTGCGTGTGGTCCGGAGGGGAGGCACATCTCCTGCCCTCCTCGCTGCTCGCCTCAGCCGTGACTCGTGAGGTACACCAGTGCTGCTGCTAATAGCAGAGCTAGCATGAAACCAGGAAATAGATCCGCACGCGGCGCTTTAATCCTGGTGTCCAGTCCTGGTTTAGTCCAGGTATAGACCTTGTTTAGACCTGGTTTAGTCCACGCTTAGTCCTGGGTCTACAGTCTCTTAGCCAATCAGTAACACAGTGTTACACTATAAAAAAAAGTTACACTATTAAAAAAATACTTGGAACGGAGCCTTGGAACGAATCAGGCTTTTTCCATTGAAATAGCTACTCAACTTACGAAAAATTCACGTTACGAATCCCCTTCTGGAACGAATTAATTTCGTAAGGTGAGGTACCACTGTATTGTAAAAATCATAATTAATACTTTTACACTAAGAGGATAATTATATAATGTGAAAAGTAACACATACAGTGGTACCTCACCTTACGAAATTAATTCGTTCCAGAAGTGGTTTCGTAATGTGAATTTTATTCGTGATTATTATCCTGTGTATTATTAAATTACTGAATGATTCTGACCTGCCTGGACATGAGCAGACCACATTGATAGTCATGATGGGGAAGGGCTTAGCTTAATGTCATGCAAATCAGGCAAGGAGGGCTGAAGAGAGGAAACTTTACGAGCTGATTTCAGAGCTTTTGAAAATCTACTGTGCCTGCTTTCAAATAGCGACAACTTCTTCAAATATGGTCAGATTTTCATGTGTAAGATATCATTGGAAAGCTTAGAATCTATACTTTCAGAATCCGTGAATAACTCAAAACACCTCTGGGATCATAAGTGTACTGTTTGGCGGCGGTCGGTCACAATTATAAATTCAGATTATTTCAGCAGTTATACAACAAATAGTTTAAATATTTCCCTAGCAAAAATAGAATCACTCTCCAAGACTGAGAATTTACTGTAATAAATTTGATGCTCTAAACTAAATATGATTTTCTTATGACATTTACAATAAAATAATTCATCTTGAATCAATCAATATCCGCACACACATTTTAAGCAGTATTTCCTGTATCTCAATGCAGCTGTATTTTCATTTGAACAGTTTAATAGAACAGAAGAGACCAGTGGTGATTAGTCAAAGCAGAACATGACAAGTCAATCAGCGCACTCTCTATTCCAGTGGATCAGGAATAATTGGTTGCAAGGGACTAGATCTGCATATTGAATGTGAAAATGGTCAAAATTAAGCTAATTTACATATAATTTAAATATATAGTAAGTTGATTTGCCATTTGAGAACCACTTACTGCACAATCCTCAGTAGTTGTACAATGTGTATACTGAATATACTGTATATTACCAGGCACACGCTTTGACAAAACTTTACAAAGACGAGTGGATTTGGAGCTGTATCACGTCTCATGATTGACATGTCAGAGAGACGTATGCTTTGTTTGTGTCACAAAAGAAAAAACTGCTCACACTTAAAAAAGGAGGAAAAAAAACACATAAAGGACTGAGAAACTGTAGATTTTTGCAGAATCAACTATTGAAGCACCAAACTCTTATTTAAAACATAAAGAAAGTAGGAAAAAAGTGGGAAAAAAATAATGTCTTCCACATTTGAGAGACACTTGCTACAAATTAGTTGGATCATCTCAAATTTGGACGAAAGATTTTCACCCTCTTTAATCCAAATGCAATGTAGAAGGTACTGGCTGGTCAGGACATATTTACATATCTCTCCCGCAGCAGTAGAACCGACAACCTCTTCAGACTTTCCATCTCCTCCAAAAAAAAAAAAAAAAGTCTGAAAATGTCCTCCCAAAATTACAACTGGAGTTAGGACAAAAAGTCTTATTAGTGGGCAGAAGATATTAATCAAAAACGCTTTCATGTTTCAATTAATTACATTATTCTTTAAGTAAAAAGTATGGTCTTAGAAATGACATCGTGATTGAAATGTCATGTTGGGGAATAAAGAAAGAAATTTAAGATTCAAGATAAAAAATGAAGTGTGAAATGAAGAGGCAGAGAAAGCTTTTGATTCATAGAAGTTGAAGGAGAGAATGAAAAATCTGTCTTCATCTCAGGGTCAGAAATGAATTATAACAATGTGTCAAGGGCAGAGCTTCACTTGGGGCCATTTTTTCTTTTCTTTTGGTTCTTTTCTTTTATTTATTGTTGGCTCACATGTTAAATCATTCCTGTATTTTTTGTTAAATTTGCGTTTATTATGCAACATTTCTAGTAGGGGGTCTGTCATTTGCTTGTCTCCTTGGAGATGTTGTTTTGCTTGCAATGTTCAGGTGTTATATAGTTCAAAAATACTTGAAAAGCATGCTTTCTTATTTTGAGCGAAGTTGCCTCTCCACATATCTGACCTGTAACTTGCCCTGGATCTGCTTTTCTCCATCAAGAAGCAGTAAGAGCAATAACATCTCCATGTAGAGCTGGCAGCTGACCCTCCACCATAAAGTTACCAAAAATGTTACAAAGGATCCTTATTACTCTATTTTGGTTATCTATGTTTCCTCTGCACAAACATACCCGGAGTTATGTTTTGCTTCATTCACACAGGTTTAACACACAAGCTCTTACATATTTAGGCTGTGTTCCACTTTGTGATGCCATGTGGTAATACAGGAAATGCTCCACTTTTTTAAAGATCCCATGACATGGTACTTCTTGATGCTTTTATATGGCTCCTTAATGGTTCCCTGATACTGTAAATGAATCCTTCAAAATCAACACTCAGTGCATGAGAAACAGAGATAAGATGAGAAAGAGTAATTTTTCTCTCTCTGAACAGGCCATAATGGGCGTTGTTGCTTGAATGCAAATGAGGAGAAAGGAGCTGGCCTATAGTAGAGGGTGGGGGCGTGGCCAAACTCTCGGCTCTCAGCTCTAGCCCTCAGCTGATCCATTTCCGTGTTTTTGCACGGGGGGAGAGATTTGAAGCGTTCCATTGAAAAATAAACACATTTCCACAGAAAATAAAATTAAACCACTGCTGTTCAAAGGTCCAGAGGCTCAGATAAAGGACTTCCCAGCCTAGAAACACTCGAACGTGCCTCCAGGCAAATAAAAAAAACGCATTTCGCATTGCCTAGCGCATTCGCGGTCCAAAATCTCTGGGCATGATTTACAGAGACGCTGAGTACAGACAGACGGGGGTGGAACTGCATTTGCATTTCTTTTTTCTATCTGACGTCAATAAGGTGCCTTGTTCAAAATCGCCCGTTTGAGCTCTGATTTTTTGTAACGCAGAAAAGGATCGCAAATGCTCAGTTTAGACATTTCACAACTTTTAACCATGGGGGGGGCTAAACAGGGTAGGGAAGCTCACATTAACGTTCAAAAACCTCAGAAAGTGAAAATTTCATGCCATGGGACCTTTAAACGCCATACATCTTCATTAGAATAATTGGGATAGTTTCAGCTCAGGAATCTCATGACATTACAAGGGATGTAGATAGAATAATAATGCAGGTTGACTCAAATATTATGTGCGAATGAAACAAAACATAACTTCATGTATGTCTTTGATGAGGAAACAAAATTCTAACATGGCTTAAAGTCCACAAGAGTCAATTTTGTGTAATATAGGACCTTTAAATAGAGGAGTTTTATCTGACTTTACTATTACTCAGAATTCATGGATTTTTATTGACAAAATTTTGTGGACTTTTCACATTATTGGCATGGCAACTGTCCTATTTTTTCAGCACTCTGAAACCCATGGATAGGTATAAGGCTTGTGTTGTAGCTGCTGAAATGTAAACTATAAACCTTTTTCAACGTTTTGTGTATGTGTATTGGGAGGTTGATTGTTTGTGAAGCTCGATGGGCATGCTGTTATTCAAAGAGGAGGTCTGAGTCTGGTCTCATTACAGAGGAGCTGATGGAGCCAAACAAGTGGAGCGAGACTGGAACATTCATCACTGCAGTCAGATACATGAGCAGAGAGACACAACACACTGGTCTAATCTCAATATACACCACTTACAATAACAATAATACATTTTATTTAATAGACACCTTTTTATACACTCAAAAGAAAAATATGTGTCTCATTGACATTTTATATCAGAAGAACCCAAAGGAGTTATCTGCCAAAACTAAACAATTAAGTTCAAATACTGTTCACTGTTCTGGAGGTTTAAAGGAATAGTGCGGGTTTTTTTTTAATGTTAATCTTTTATCTTTTATGTTCACCTTCAGCGGATGTCTACGCCGAAGTTTACAAGTGAACAGGCTGATAGAGTTAACATGGGCGTAGTGATACGAGTGGAGAGAGACAATACGAGAACGCGAAATACGCTGCTGGATATTTCATGGACAACTGTTTCAGACGCAAATATATCACCTTTCTAACAAATGTTTTGTTTTGAGAAGAAAAACAAGCTTTATTTCATGTTCCAAGGAAGTTACCAGATCTACTTACGTGGGCTCCAGGTGAGCCGAACCGGGATCAGCTGAGACTGTCAGAGGTAAACCGGTGTCAACACACGTAACTTTTAGAAGGAAACCCACAGAGATTAACATAAAAAAAAACCTGCACTATCCCTTTAAACCAGAGAAACGTGATTTTCAAACCATGAGAGGAGAAAGTAGGTAAAAATCTATGATAACTCCCACAAACCCTTTGGCCCATTGCTAGTGTTCACATGCATGACTTTACCACTAGCACAGTTTCAGAGCAGCTTTGCAAATTGAGAATTAAAGCAGAGTGCACCACCAGAGTCCACCCAACAATATACAATGTCTTATAGTTTGATGAAGACAGCATGCTGTGGTCTGATTTTGTCACAATGGACATTAGGGAAAACAACATTTTCTAATTTATAAGAAAAAAACTGTGTATTTCAGCTTCATGTGTTTCACCTACACAGTGGTAGTATTGTCATATGGAAATGTGTAGCCAGCCTTTCAGTAAATTAAAGAATTTAATAACTAAACTTGCCTCTATATTATTCTGTACTATCCTCTGATCAGATATTCAAGCTATTTACACAGTGAATAAATATCTCCCCTTTCTCTCTGCTACAGCTACACATTTGTCTTACCAATCTCAATGCAGTAGTAGAACCAACTTCCTCCTCAGCCTCTCCATCTCTCCCTCTTCTCCATCATCAGAGTCTATGGGGAGAAATTATTCATCAGACAAATTCTTTATATAGCTTAGTTTTTGATTTTTTTTTTAAATTGTTTTTTTGCTGGAAATTTAAAGATGCATTATGGAACTTTTCTGGTTGCGTGTCCATCACCTGCTTGTTTCTATTGCTCTGCCTAAAATAAAATAAAATCTCATTTGAAATGGTCATGGTGATACATTTCACCGCCGCCTGTGCCATGTCCACCGAACATTGTAGCTGAATGTTGTTCTCTGGTGTTGAAAGGTTGTGTAGACTTAAATGGGTTTTCTCACAGCTAGCATGCTCCTCATACATTTTACATTAGCACTGTGCAGAGAGGGGAAGCCTGGGAGAATCTGAGGAATATGTGGAGAGGCAGAATCGAAATACCATGAGCAAGGTCAGAGGAGATTAAAAATAGAGCAAGTGGAGAAGACATGCATCACTACAGAGAATAAGAACATATAAGGCTTCCATCTAAGCAATATGTTTAATGGTGCACTATGTAACTATTTTGTTGCAGGTCTGTTACCTATTTGTTTCTATAGAGATGTCATTGCTCTGCCTGGAATGGAAGCAAAAAAGATATAGGCATGTTAGAATGCTGTTACCTCTTCAAAAACATATCTATCTATCTATCTACACTCAACAAAAATATAAACGCAACACTTTTGTTTTTGCTCCCATTTTTCCTGAGATGGACCCAAAGATCCAAAATTCACTCCAGATACACAACACTACCATTTCTCTCAAACATTGTTCACAAATCTGTCCAAATGTGTGACAGCGAGCACCTCTGCCCCGCCGAGACAATCCACCCCACCTCACAGGTGCGCCACATCAAGATGCCGATCTGACATCATGACCAGTGCACAGGTGCGCCCAGACTGCCCACAATAAAAGGCCACCCCGAAATTTGCTTTTTTTTTTTTTTTTTACTTTATTGGGGGTCTGGGGACTCAGAACCAGTCAGTATCTGGTGTGACCACCATTTGCCTCATGCAGTGCAACACATCTTCTTCGCATAGAGTTTATCAGATTGTCAATTGTGGCCTGTGGAATGTTGGTCCACTCCTCTTCAAAGGCTGTTATGGACGAAGAACACAGGTGCATTTTATTGATGGCATTTTGAATGCACAGAGATACCGTGATGAGATCCTGAGGCCCATTGTTGTGCCATACATCCATGAACATCACCTCATGTTTCAGCAAGATAATGCACGGCCCCATGTTGCAAGGATCTGTACACAATTCTTGGAAGCTGAAAATGTCCCAGTTCTTGCATGGCCAGCATACTCACCGGACATGTCACCCATTGAGCATGTTTGGGATGTGCTTGACCGGCGTATACGACAGCGTGTACCAGCTCCCACTAATATCCAGCAACTTCGCACAGCCATTGAAGAGGAGTGGACCAACATTCCACAGGCCACAACTGACAATCTGATAAACTCTATGCGAAGAAGATGTGTTGCACTGCATGAGGCAAATGGTGGTCACACCAGATACTGACTGGTTCTGAGTCCCCAGACCCCCAATAAAGCAAAAAATAAAATAAAATGCACATTTCGGGGTGGCCTTTTATTGTGGGCAGTCTGGGGCGCACCTGTGCACTGGTCATGATGTCGGATCGGCATCTTGATGTGGTGCACCTGTGAGGTGGGGTGGATTGTCTCGGCGGGGCAGAGGTGCTCGCT